>BGNK01000378.1:45484-83053 GCA_003297005.1 Symbiodinium sp. clade A Y106 | reverse complement strand
CCCCCCAAACAAAAATAAACACCCCCCAACCTCCTCGTCGGCAGTGGTTCGGGTTCGGGACCAGGCGGGGCACTTACTGCCTTTAGGAGCCTTAGGGTAGCGAATAAACACGGACCCGTGCCCTTGCCCTTTCATGCACGAATGGCAGGAGAAGTGCAAGGCCAAAGAGATCAAGAAGGACAACAGTAAAGGGATAACCCCAGGGCTCCAAGTATGCAAATAGTACCTACTTTGGGGTCTAAAGTCTATAAATAGTTCCTACTTTCGGCGATTTGGAGCACCGGGATTACCCTAAAGCCTACGCCCTCGAGGACCTAAACCGCTACATCCTTTAACCGTTTTGGGTTATGTGCTTTGTTGGGCTGCTAGAGGAGGGAAGTCCTGTAGAACCACAGGTTTGCGCGTTTGGATTCAGAGTTTCAGCTTGGGGGTTTAAGTTTTATAATAGGATTTCAGGGTTGAGGGGTGCAGGCGAGTGGGGCGGGGCAGCGGGACAGGCTCCGTGCCTTGCAAGCCTACCTGTGGATCCAAAAACCTAGCGATTTAAGATTTTAAGGGTTCTACCCTCTAACCCAGAGGGTCCATATACACTACTATTATGGAATTAGGTCCCCACAACCATAATGGGGATGGTCTTTTAGGGCCTAATTCCATAATAGTAGTATATATGGACCCTCTGGGTAATTAAGGGGTCATAACCTACTATATTCTAATTATTAAGGCCCCTATATTAAACCTTACCTGGGGAACCCAAAACCTACTGTTTTAGGGGCTAGACCCTCTAATTAAGGGGTCATAACCTACTATTTTGTAGCGGGTTTGGGGCCACAGGTAATTACCTCAAATCCTCAATTTCTCCAATTGCCAAACCTGAATGCCGTGCACGTTGGACACACGAAATCCCTAAGCCCTAAACTCTAACCCCCGAAACCATGCATAGCAGGATGGTCATTAAATCCTATCTGTGACCCCAAACCCTACAAAATAGTAGGTTATGACCCCTTAATTAGAGGGTCTAGCCCTTAAACAGTAGGTTTTTGGATCCCCAGGTAAACCCTCAACTGTGTTGAGACGCCCTCGTAGCTCCCGTCAGGTCGGAGCCACGCATTCGCATCTGCATGCATCGTGGGGTCAACGGCTTCGTCTTTTGTTCTTGCTGGGGCTGGGCCGTGAAAACGACAGACGTCTCAGACACGCCACTTTGTTGTAGACCTCGTGGGCTAAAACACGCCACTTTGTTACAGCGATTCTCCGGGTGCCATGTTGTTACAGAGATTCCTCCTCGGGCTACACGCCCTTAAAGAGCGCCATTCTGTTAAAGAGAACCTCCGGGTCTGGTACAGAGTTGGCACTTGCAAGGGCGGTCAATGACCAGAACATCGGCTTCTTTCTGGACCCAGGCGTCATGAGTGAGCCTTCCGAGGCGTATACAAGGGCCCACAACGTCTGCGGCAGGATCCCCTCGATAACAATCATACGATTACGGGCTCCGTGAAAGCCTGTGGCATGCAGGCTGCCGACTACCCCGGCGTCGCCATGTACTGACTGCGCCTTCGACCTCGGAGGTGTGAAAAGGAACCAGATGATCCAGAGCCAACTGATCAAGGCGAAGATGGGACGGTCGCAATCTTGGGATCTTCTCCCAAAGCAGACCGACATGGAGCCGAGGATGCTGTTCAAGCACAGGTGAGACGAGGAGCAAGAGTAGCTGCTTGGGCATTCTGAGAGTTCACATATTCTTTGTAGGTTGCACCAGCCAATTTTTTAAGGGGTTCTACGTTCTCAGTGCCATGGTGAACCATTTAAACCCAAAACCCTAAAATCAAAATTCTGACGGCTCCCACCTAGCTAGCAACCCTAAACCCTAAACCAAATTTGGGACGTAATTCCTTAATGGCGGTATGATACACCCTAAACCCTAAACCCTAAAACCCTAAACCGCGGGCGGTATGTATGGTCCCTCTGGGGTAGACTTGAGACTGCCCCTTTACAAGGATCTATAAGGCGTCCTTTAAAGAGACCTATAGGGGTCCCTTATGGAGCCGCGGGCTGATGGTTTAGGTCTGGGGTTCCGGGTTTAGGGAGTTTGGGGGTTAGTTGGGAGGTTCATAGGACTTAGTAAGTACAGTTATAAGTACCTTAACTGGGGTTGTAACTACTTGTAATTATGAATATAGCTAAACTGTTATCAACCCTAGTCACTAAGTCCCATGAACGTTCAAGTAGAATGTAGTGCAAATTTTGTTGGGTGAACCAGCTAATGGTTAGGATCCTGTAGTAAGAAAATGAGCAAGACAATGTACTACATTGTAAAGTCTTCCTTAACCCCAAATTGCCTTCTTGTGTAAATAAGGGCTTGTATACAGAACTCAGCATAAGGAACCCTAAAACGGTAGGTTATTTGCGGTCCAGGTAAAGGTCGTGTGCTCTCCCCCAAGCATTCCAAACCCTGAACCTTAAACCCACCAAGCAAAAACACGTCTCTGAGCAGGCCAGCCTCGAATACATGCAGGCACGTCAGGAGCTGGAGAGTGGCCTCAACGAGTCCGGGGCCAAGCGTGGTGTTCCCTCGGAATCTTCGAGGTTTCGGGGTTTAGGAGTTTCGGGTTTTGGATGGAGGTCTGAGGGTTAGCCGCGGTGAGCCTTGCAAAAAACTGAGTATGTACATCCGACAAGTGTTCATGGCAGGTGGGGGCATCCGAGCTCCGTTCGTTGCTAAACCGGAGAGACATGGAACCCGAGAATCTTCTGCTCGAGATTAAGGCCTTTCCCTAAGGGTCCATGTCCCCAAAAAATACCCCGAAGAGGGTTCCTTTAAGGAAAGTTTGAGGGTATCTACCATTAGGGTTGAGGTGATAAGGGTCCATTTTACGAGTACAGTAGATCTTTGGCCACCATGTACCTACGTATGCAGGGACTACTTTACGGCCAAAGTATTATATACCCTAGAGGCTCCGTATATACTACCATTGTGGAACTAGGTCCCAAGAGACCATTCTTATTATTATGGTTTCAAGGACCTATAATTCTATAATGGTAGTTTTTTGTGGAGCCTCTGGCTACATGGACCCCAAGGGGTATCAAACTTTACTTGGGGTTTGGGGTTGAGGGTTTCCTGTGGATCCAAAAACCTACCGTTTTAAGGGTTCGACCCTCTAATTAAGGGGTCAACCAGCACCCCCCAACTACCCTCTATCATCTCCTAAATACCCACTATTAAGGACCATAAGGGCTCTATTAAGGGGTTGTTGGGGGGTGCTGGAAAACCTACTATTTTGTAGGGTTTGGGGTCACAGGTTGGGGCTGAGAAGTTTCGGGTTTGAATTTTAGGGTTTCGGGTTTACAGGACCTTGGGCCGTAGGATAAGGTGGCTCTTTCAAACCCTAAGGGTCCGAGTACCTAATTATCATATACTCTCTAAAATAGTAACCTACATAACTACTATCCTAAACCCGAGTACCTAATTATTGGGTCCTTTGGACCCTTAGGGAAACTCCATAGTATTTCCTGTAAGCTTATCTTCCATCTAACCAAGTATACTGTAAATACTCCTTTAAGTAATTGAGGCCGCTTGAGGGCCCCATAATTTCCACATCAACCCTCTATACAGCCGCAGACCCACATTGACATGGAAACCATGACGTTTCTATTCCTTACTTGACCCTTGCGAATGCTCAACTCAGTATCCCAAACCCTAATTAAACCCTAAACCCAACATCCCAAACATTCCCCAACCCAGGAATGCGCGACAAGCCTTGGACATCAGTCTGCAGCAGGACCTGGGCTTGGCGAAACGGTTTTAGAGATTATGGTTTAGTGTTATGAGTTTAGGTTTAAAGATTAAAAGCTGTAGTCCGACACCCTAGGCATGATGTAAACCCTCGACCGAATTGTCACGTGCAGCCAAAGGCCCACTAGCGTTAATGGTCCGCTAAGGGTCCATGTACCCAAATAGTATATATTTTGGGCCGATAGAGTACCTGTATAGCGACTACACCACTTGGAGGCCCTTTTGACTTAGTAAGTAGGGTTAGTAAGGTGGGTTATGGGGGATTATGATAGGGTTTCTAAGGGATACTAAGTAGACTTACTAAGTCAAAAGGGCCTCCAAGCAAGGCCAAAGTACGTGGACCCTCTAGGGGTTTACCATCTTCGAGGTTGAGAATGTCAGGCTTCTTGAACTTCCAGGCTTTCGCAAACGCTGGTCCTAGCAGTTTCAACTTCAAGGGGCCGCCGTATCTAAACTTGGCATTCTTCTGGTTGGCTCTTAGGACTTTAACCTTTTGGGTTTCTCTATGAACCATAATACGGAGGCTAGAAGTTCAACTTTTAGGAGGGGTTCAGAAGTCAGCCAAGAAATGAGACACCCAAAGCCTGACAAACCATAAACCAGAAGGGTTTAGGATTTAGGGTTTAGGGTTTAGGAAAGTTTCCTCACTAAATCCCTTCTCGCACCTACATTACCCCTACAATAGATACGGAGAAAACCCTTGTATCCAGAACTTTTATGCATGTATATCTACTATACAGGTGCTTGAAACCTCAGGGATAGTTTTCCCGATGATATATGCGATTTTTCAAAAGGCATTTATATACGTACACATGTATTTATATTTGTACATATATATATATATATATATGTTGTGTATGTATAAATAAATATATATATGTACACATGTGCTTATCGTCTTCGTTTGCTTCGCAGGAGCTCGCCGACCGCAAGCATTACCAGGAGCTACATCCGACGGGAGTTGCGCTAAAATCGAAACCCTGAAATCACTATTCCCTTTAAACCTCACCCTAAGACCCTTTGTTAAACCAAAAGACCCTGAAACCCTCAACACTAAACCTTCTGGAACAGTCCTCCTCCCTCCTTATCATGATCTCCCAGTATAAGGAACCTCGACTTATCCTCGAAAAGGATGCAATAGTGTTTAGGGCTAGTGGAGAACGTGATGCCATATTAGTTTTCTATACATACATATATATATATATAACTAAAGGGGGCGGGCTCCTGTACCCAACCCTGCAAAGCCCCTTAGAATCCCTCAGCGTCAGTTCTAAATCCATGAAGGACCCGGCGCACTCAAGTTATTCATACCCCTATGTTTAGGCTCCAATCAGAACGATCCAGATTTCGGTATACAAGAGCAGATCTGGCGGGTTCGGGCAGCGGGGGATGTGGGCGTTGTTTTGGCATCGCATTGCTCGCGACCTGCTCGTGTGGTGGTTGTAGTAGTGGTAGTAGCAGTGTCGTAGTCGCCATAGCCGTAGTGGAGTACAGTGCACCCGAAACAGGGTCCTCAAACAGCGCTGGATCACTTTGAACGATAGGTGTTGCACCTGAAGTACTTGTGCTACAAATAACCCTAGGCCGGTACCGGTGCATCGCAACCTACCCAGACACGTCGAAGCGGGGCCGTAAACCCTAAGTCCTAAACCCCTAAAGGAACCCGAAGGGTCCGGCTTGCTTACCTCCCAAAGGCTCCATGTACCTTTATAGTAGATACTTAGGCCTTAAAGGGGTCCCTATGAAGGTACTTTAAGGCTTAAGTATGTACTATATGGGTACATGGAGCCTTAGGGCCTTAAGCTGACCGCTCCCAAACATCAGGAGTTCAAGCGCGCGGTCCATCATCGGGAGCCGTGCTCGAGATGAGGGCTCTGAGTAGTCGAGTAGTAGAGTAGGTAGCTGTGAGCATTTTCGTTTTCGAGCAGGTATATATATATACTTTTAGATACATGCAAAAACTTATTACGCACACACAAACGTGTGCATACACATACAGGTACATATTCATATTACATATACACGCATAGGGGGCGGGGTACTTGAGAGGCTCTCGGTTTCAGGATTGGCTGTGAGTTTGGAGGATGTGTTGTGTGTGTGTGTGTGTGCAGGCGTGTCTGACCCAGCAGGCTCGTTTTAACCAGTTAGCATCTAGAATATGGACGGAAACAACACTCCAACTCTTGTGATTTCGAGGGCCTGCATTTTGCTTGCAAAATGACCGGGCCGAGTTCCGGCGAGTCTTTTCTGTTTCAGTCCCTGTTGCCATCAGCATTTGCAGTAGTAGTCGTCGCAGTTGTCCTCGCCGTCGTTGTCGTAGTCGTAGTGTACCTACCTGTACCCCCAAACCCCACAAAATAGTAGGCCCCCTAAAACAGTAGATTTTTTTGTGGCAGCAGTTGGAGCCAGGATCGAAAAGCCTTGTACTTAGGGGTTCGTGGGACTTAGTAAGACTTAGTAACTAGGGTTACAACTGAGGTGGTAACTATACATAGAATTACACAGAGGCTCCATTGTAGTTCTTTTTGGGGTTCATATTTAGAATCCTATAATCCTATAAGGTAATCCCAAAAAGGAGCTACTATGGAGCCTACGGGTAATCATCACCCCAGTTAAGCAAGGTACTTATAACTGTACTTACTAAGTCCCATGAACCTCCAAGTACTCAGGAGATAGCAGAAGAGAAACAGCGCATCACCACGGACTACCTCGAGCAAAAGGACGGGCACAGAAGGGTTCAAGATTCCAGTTTTTGGTAGTTTGCTGTTGCAGGTGTTGTCCTAGCGATGTGGGGCCGATGTTCCCGAACCCTTTCAGCACTAATTAACCCAAAACCCTAAACCCTAAACCCTATAATCTCTAACCCCTTATACATTCTTGGTTCCGCGTTGCGTTGTTCCGGGTTGGGAGGCGTGTGTCTTGGTCGGAGCAGATAAGCCCTACGCCGCACAAGCAGAGGCCATGTATCCCGAAACCAAAAAAGCCCTCAGCCCTACCTATCCTCAACCCGGAGCCTCATAAACCCTCCCTAAACCCTGAACCCTAAACCCGGACCATGAAGCCTCTTTGGATAAATCCCTCATAGAAACCCTATTCACGAAGCAGTGTTTGTTGCTTGGTTTTCGCGCTTTTTGCTCCTGCCTGCTATGGGTTCACTATAAATCATATACAACCCTATAAAGCACTGAGAAGCACATGAACGCTGCTTGTTACGCACCTGTTATAAAGCCCGAGTAAGCTTACAGCAACATCATAGCAAAACTCATAGGGCCCGCGGAAACCTGAAAATTCAATCTCCAAACCTCAAACCCAAACTCTAACCTCACCCAAAAGCTCGGATTTTGATCCAGCATAACGAGCCCCACCCGAACCCGAACCTGAACCGGAACCCCCTCCCAACAAAAAGCAAAATGCAAGCAACCCAAACTTGAACCCGAACCTCAACCTCCGTCCGTCGAACCCGAACCTGAACCCGAACGGACCCCCCCCCCCTTCCCGAAAAATACAACCTCAACCTCCGTCCGTCCGTGAACCGAACCGAACCCGAACCTGAACCCGAACCCGCCCCCCCCCTGCCCGAAAAATACAACCCGAACCTGAGCCTGAACCCTCCACTCGCCGGAGTGTCTGCGAACCCAGAACNCCCCCCCCCCCCGAAGCGTACGTGAACGCTTGAACCTGAACCCGAACCAGGCCTACTCCCTGTAGCCCCCTTACAACACTCTTGGAAAGCCTCTTAATAAAAGCCTCGATAGGAAGCAACTGGTTACAAAACTGCTATAACGCTTTATTAATAAACCGCTGTACATAACCTTAATATGACCCGTGAAAATCTCTAGCCCGAAGAGTCCATAGACTGATATATATATATATAAAATGTAAATATATATATATATATGTATATACATATATACATACATGATACTTCGGCCATGCAATGAAGTACCTACAAAGGTAGTACTTATGCCAAAGTAGTCAAGGTACATGAGCCCTTCTACGTATACTCTAAACATCCCTAAACCCTAGACCCTCACAGACCCATTAAGGGAAGCCTGTAAAGGAACCCTTAAAGGGAGCCTTAAAAGGAACCAGTAAAGCAACTCTTAAAGGAACCCTAACCTGGGGATCCATAAACCTACTCTTTTAGGGGTTAGACCCTCACCCCTTAATAGAGCCCTTATGGTCCTTAATAGTGGGTATTTAGGGGATAACAGAGGGTAGTTGGGGGGTGCTGGTAATTAAGGCATCATAACCTCAAATTTTGTAGGGTTTGGGGTCACAGGAAACAATAACCCCTCAACCTTTGAACTCCTTAAGCAACCCTTAAAAGGACAGGACCCTTAAAGGAACAGCGGAAGCTAAACCCTGGACCATTATTAAGTTGGGATCCTTATAAACCTTAAACCACAAAAGACCCCTTAAAGCAACCCTTTTAAGCTAAGCCACTAAACCACTCCCTTAAGGGGATCCTTGTTACAGGCCCGCATAGCACCCTTGTAGGAGCTCTATTCGGGAACCCCCTAGTACCCTCGAGAGAACCCTTAAAGGAACAGCGGAACTGCAGGACCAGGACCCCAACCCTAAACTAAAACCCTGAAGCCCGAAATCCTAAAACCTTAAACCCTACTTAGGGGATCATGGGACTTAGTAACTGGGGTTATAAATAAGGCAACCATACTTATAATTACTTAAAACCCTAATCAAAGTACTTACAACCTTACTTACAAGTCCCATGATCCTCCAACCCTAAGGCTCCATGTACCCATATAGTACATACTTAGGCCTTAAAGTACCTTCATAGGGACCCCTTTAAGGCCTAAGTATCTACTATAAAGGTACATGGAGCCTTTGGGCAAGTAAACCCTGATCCCCTAAACCCCAAAACCCTGAAAATCCCTTATAGGAGGTAGCGGGCGCATAGGGCGCCACGTGACATCATGCGTTTTCACGGCTTCTACAGGACATTCCCAAGGTTTCTGCTGCGTTCTAGGACACTGCAGGCTGCGACTGGCAGGGAGCTGGCAAGTGAGCCACGGCCGCCTCTGTCCGCTATTCTCCCAAAGGCTCCATGTACCTTTATAGTAGATACTTAGGCCTTAAAGGGGTCCCTATGAAGGTACTTTAAGGCCTAAGTATGTACTATATGGGTACATGGAGCCTTAGGGTCTCACAGCTGCGGCAAAAGCCAAGGCCTCCAGCGTTCAAATTAGGGACCCAAAAAGCACATAAGCATAAGCATTTTATGGAGATATCCCTACCTTATTGGGCTTCATTATAAGGGTTTTCATATGGGATATCCCAATCCATATGTTTGCTTATGTGCTTTTTTGGGGGCCTCCTTCAAATGGGCTTGCCATGTTCGAAGAGCTCCTGAAGAGTGGCACTGCCCTTCGACGTGCTCTCCCTAAACCCTAAACCTCCGTGTGCTGACAGCTTCCGCTCTGGCTGGCACAAGCAGCCTTTCGATATGGGAGTTTCCGAAAATTAGGGGTACCTTCTCTGGGGTCCTTATAATAAGGATCCTGCTATTTAGGGTACTATATGAGGGTCCCCTATTTTCGGAAACTCCCATACGGCCAAATTCAACGATCTTCCAACGTGGCAACAGGACTGGCGCGCTGACAACTGTTCAATCCTAAGCTCCCAAGCCCCACGCTCTAGACATCTAGGCTTAAAGCATCAGTATGATGATGACGATGATGATGGAAACGATGATGATGATGATGAAAAATCTAATGACGGTGATAATGGCGTGGACAAAGACACTGGTGACGGTCGTCATGATGAACATGATTATGATTCTAACGATGCTGATCCCTTTGCAGGAACCCTGTAACACCTCATAGAACCCGTTTAAAGGAACCCTATACAACCCTTTTAAAGGAACCCTAAACCCTGAAACCAGGACTACTCCGAGTGGCAGGCGCAGAACAAAAAGATGCAGCACGCGGAGATGATCAAAAACGATATCGAGGCCAAGGGCTTTTTGTATAGGGGTTTAGGGATAGGGGTTTAGGGGTTACGGTTCAGGGTTTAAAGGTCAGGGTTTAGGGTTTAGGGGTTTAGGGGTTCCGGTTTGGGGGTTAGGATTTAGGGTTTAGGGGGGTTTAGGGTTTGGGGTAGAGCTCCTTTAAACCTGCAAGGGGTTGGGTCCCCTTTAAAGGGTTCCCTTTAATAGGATCCTGTAAAGGGTTCCTTTTTTAAGGGATCTTCAAGAGCTAATTGTGGGCTGTATGGTTGCGGGGTTCGGGGTCCAGGGTTTGGGGGGCAAAGGGCTGCTGTAAAGGTTTAGGGTGTTGACTTTTGGGGGTACGGTTTAGGGTTAGGGTTTAGGGTTAGGTACAGGATGTGGGGTTTCGGGTTCAGGGTTCAGACGAGGTCTTTTACCATTCTATCATTCATAAGTCATATGGGTACCTGTACAGGCTCTTGTGAGGATTCCTGTTGCAAGTTCGTTTGGGGGCTTTGGGTCTAGGGCTTTGGCTTTGGGGTCATTTCTTGTGCTTTTAGGTTGTGCTTTCGGGTTTGGACTTGTGCTTGTACGGCTTGGGTGCGGTGCCCTAAACCCTAAACCCCTAAACCCTAAACCCCAAACCGGGTATAGGGTTTCGCAATGTGTTATGAGGATCACGAAATAGGGCAACCCGCCCAGTTTCTAAAACCACTTGCCTGTATTTCGAAGTGTCATAATCTACTTGAAGGGGCAGGGGACTTAGTAAGTAGGTTATAAGTAGAGTTATAAGTGCCCTAAATGGAGTTACCCTAAGTATAACCCTACTTATAACCAACTTACTAAGNAGTAAGTAGGTTATAAGTAGAGTTATAAGTGCCCTAAATGGAGTTACCCTAAGTATAACCCTACTTATAACCAACTTACTAAGTCCCCTGCCCCTTCAAATAGAAGCCTAAAGCATTATCAAAGGAGCCCCAAACCCTACTAAAGCCCCTACATTATCTGGATTTGGACTCCTCCAAGGTTCCTTGGGGAGCTTTTTTGTTTATTGGTATCCCCGTAAGTAAGAAATCTAAACGACACCTTACTAAGAATTCTAAAAGACACCTTCAGCAATACTAAACGCTTAAGGTTTCTAGGGCTTCCTTTGCTGCCGTGACGGGTTGCTTGAAGGCTTTTAATAGCGTTTGAAGCGGTTGACCATGGGTTTTTTCTGGGGTTCTTGCCGACCGGGGTTCCTGTTTACGTGTCCTTTACGCCACTTTAGACTTGAACCCTGCACCTCAGCTCTATAGCCCTAAGCCTAGAACACTGGAACCCTAGCAAAGGCCCAAAACCCTAAACCCTGATTCCTTACCCTAACCCAGAGGGTCCAAGTACCCAAATAGTAGGGTTTTGGGTCCCAAAGTCCATACTCTGAATGGTTTTTGGACCTTGAAACCCCACTATTTGGGTACTTGGACCCTTAGGGTAAGGGTCCTCACATTTTGAGGAACCTCAGACTCTAGGATTTTTGAGACCCCAATGAGACCCAAGGACTCTCCCTAGGACATTCCGGACCCTCCTAAGGAGATACCTGGACCCTTAGGCTACATTTGCAAACCCCGGAGCCTTAAACCCTCAACTCTGGAAGTCCTAAGCCCTAAAAGGCTAGGACCCAGAGTAGGCCCTTATTCCCTTTTTTAGGGTCTAGGTTCTCTTATAACCCCCTTTAAACCCTAGAACCTGATTTTGTAGACCCCACCCTAAGGGTCCAAGTACCTAATAATCATATACTCTCCTAAATATTGAGCTACATAACTACTATCCTAAACCTAAGTATCTGATTATTGGGTCCTTTGGACCCTTAGGGCCAGCGAAGCTCAAAGGGCTCCCGAGGTTCAGATTTCTTAGGTTAGGGTTTAAGGTTTAGGGGTTAGGGCAGCACCCCCCAACTACCCTCTATTATACCCTAAATACTCACTATTAAGGACCATAAGGGCTCTATTAAGGGGTACTTGGGGGGTGCTGGTAGGGTTTAGGGCCTTAGGGTTTAGGGTTTAGGGTTCAGTGTTGGAGTTAAAACCCTGCTGTAGAAGCTTGAAGACCCTTAATAGTTGCACTAGTTCTTACGGCTCATATCCCTGAGTCTAGTCACGCCTCATATCTTGCCTGAGCCCGAAATCCCTAATCTACGCAAGAAGGAAGCAAGAGAAGTAAGATACCCCAAATCCCAATCCCCGCAAGAAAGAAGCAAGAGAAGTAAGATAAGGCCCACCTCGAGACGCGCAATTTCATCGCGGAGTTCCGTGCGGAGGTCCCGCAGTTCAAGGGCGTGGTGGAGGGTTGTCCAGGAATTCCTACTTGGAGGATCATGGGACTTACCAAGAAAAGTTAGAAGTTACCCTTTATTTAAGGAATATCCCTTAAATTATAGCAGGATCCCTAATATGATTTAAGGTATATCCCTTAATTAAGGGGTATTGGAGTCTCTGGGTACGAAGTCCCATGAACCTTTAAGTAGCGGTTTTAGGGAAAGGGGTGTCAGGTGTCAGGCCAGAGAGTGTTCTTTTGAGTCTTGTAAGTTGAGGCTTTGGGGCAAGGATTAGGATCCGTGGCTGCAAAAATAACGGGTTTAGCATCCATGTTTCGGCGGAGTTAGGGAGTCGGTTAGGCATTAGGGTCATAGAGCCTAAACCCAAGGTTCAAGGTGTCCGCGTTATAGCTATGTATCGTTGTTACTGTGAAACGATGACTTAACTACTTGAAGGGGCAGGGGACTTAGTAAGTTCGTTGTAAGTAGGGTTATACTTAGGGTAACTCCATTTAGGGCACTTATAACCCTACTTATAACCTACTTGCTAAGCCCCCTGCCCCTCCAAGTAGACCCTAAACCCTAAACCCCATAGATCCCTTTGAGGCAGCCTAGAGATCCCTTTAAGGAGCCCTTTAGGAACCCTTAGTAGGGGCTCCAGGCTATGTTTCGCCTTTGAGGGTGGTAGGGTGTAGGTGGGGTCGTTACACCGGCCCTAGGGGGTTCCTTATACTACTATAACGGTTTAGGGTTTAGGGTTTAGGGGTTTAGGGTTTAGGGGTTAGGGTTTAGGGTTTAGGGGTTTTGGGTTTAGGGTTTAGGGTTGTTTAGGGGTTTAGGGGTTTAGGGGTTAGGGGTTTAGGGTTTAGGGTTTAGGGTTGTTTAGGGGTTTAGGGGTTTAGGGGTTTTGGGTTTAGGGTTTAGGGGTTTAGGGGTTTAGGGTTTGGGGTTTGGGGTTTAGGGAAGAATGGTAGTAATAGTAGTTATAGTTGTACCCCATTCCTTCATTCCCTACTAACCAAAGGTAAGTATACTACTATACTACACTCGTCCCCGGACCCCTATGCTAATGAATGATTACGGCGCCCCATATTACATGCTTTGGGGCTCAGGGTTGTCTATGCTGCTGAGGGTTGTTTATACTTAAGGTATAAGCTTACGGGGTTTAAAGATATGGGGCTTTGTATTTCGGGTCTACGACTTAAGGGTGTGGGGAGTTTAGGAGGTTACAAGTTTAGGGTTTAGGCATGTGCACGGCACTGCAGCCAACATGGGATACCCTAAACCCCTAAACCCTCCTAGTGGGTCCTATGTATCTACATTCCCTAATAGAAAGTAGGGTTTCTATAGTAGGTATTACGGTTAGGGTTTCTCCCCATAAAGCTGCTCAGGACCCTTTGGGCCTTAAAACCCTTAACCCGAGGGTTTTGGAATCGAGGAGAAGCGGCGTCAGGATACCGAGGAGCTGGAGGACTTCCGGATGTTTCAAAACATAAGAGCGGTACTCTGGGGTTTGGATTTGGAAAACGGGTGAACCCACTAGATTTTCTTGTGCTTTTCGTTGTGGTTCAAATTGTGGTCACTGTTAGTGGGCGCGGGCCGAACCCAAGTTTAGTGCGTATAGAGCTTATGGCTATGGGGTGTAGCTCTACGCCTCAAGTCTCAATATGCCTATGGTGAAGGTCCAGCCTTGGTTTCGGGTGGAGGGCCAAGGCACCCTTAAAGCAATCGTCAGCATGAGCAATACTGCAATGGAACCTACATTGACCTACGGTAAACCCCATAAAGTTGGAAACCGGATTAAGCCAAATAGTGCTGGGATTCCCTATACATTACTCTTAAGGATTGAGGCTATGGGGTTTCCAACTTTTCGGCTTCTACTGTACATCCTTCTACGGACATTACCTTCACCAGTTTGTGTTCAGGTGTGTAGCTGGCCTTCTCACAACTTCAACCCATCAAGTTTACGTAAGGAAGCCCAGAGACTGAAATATCCCTTAATTGAGGAATACCTAGGGTTCCTTTAAGGGATCTATAAGGGATCTATAGGGTTTAGGGTGGGGTTTAGGGGACTCCAATATCCCTTAATTGAGGAATATATCCTAAATTATAGTAGGATCCCAAACACGATTTAAGGCATATTCCTTATAATTAAGTAGATTAAGTGATATTGGAGATTGGAGTCTCTGGAAGCCACCATACAGTCTCAGTAGCACTACGAAGTGGATGGGCACGTAAAGGCTCATCTGCCCGGCTTGAGGTGATTTGGCTTTGTCCCTTCAGGTGCTAGCTGCTATGCTGGCTAGCCCTAGGCCATGGATTTTGAGCCATAAGGTCTGAAACGCCGAGGGTTTAGTGTTTAGGGTGTAGGGTTTACGGCCTCTGCAGTCTCAATCACAGGAATCAGGAACATTGCCTTTGTTGCTAGGGGGCAGCTTCGAAACTGGCAGCGATTGAAATTCCGAACTCCACACCCGCGAACCCCGACCCCAACCAACCCCAACACCCGAAACCCGGAGCTCTGAAAAAGAACTCCCAATATGCACAGGTTATCTTTCAGTGTCCCAACAGACAAAGCAGGGACCTTCATGCTTATGTTTATGTGGTCCTTGAGGCGCAAACCCTAAACACATCATGACCATGTCCAGCCATTGCTCCTTGTGCCCCTCTCTCCCTCTCGCTCTTTGTCCCTCTCTCGCTCGGTCCTTCATTGAGTTAGTAATATCGCCCTTTTCTCAGACAGGTTTTGATCTCACACTGGATGAAGCAGTGCGCGAGGGTATTTGCAAAAGTGGTTTCGCTCTTCCGATTGGCAAAGTGAGGGTTTAGGGTTTTATGGTTTAGGTTTAGGGTTCAGGCCGCTCTTCCGATTGGCAAGGAAGGCAGACTTGCCATGCGTGACGGCAATCAAGGCAATGACCACGGCTGTACGAAGGTCCGCACAGCTCGGGGCGGCTGTGCTGAGGTATGGGGCACTGCCTGCAGGCTCATACCCTACCCCTTTTTTAGGGTATCTACTTGTCTATATAGCAGATTCTTTCTGTAAAAGTAACTAGGTACCCCCCAAAAAGGGTAGGGCATGAGCCCCTAGGTGGGTGCAGAGATCACCATGCTTCCAAAGACACCTGGGCAACCACTGTACCTTGATGACAGGACTTGACCCTGCAATTAGCCACATTTCGCATTTATAGGTACCTTGGTTATTCTATGTAAAGCCCTAAAAGGCAGGGTGGGCTTCTTGGCTTACATAGGGTTTCGAGATTGGGTTTTCAGTTGATATAGAGTTGAGGATGCTTGACCCTAAGGGTCCATGTACCCAAATAGTATATACATTGGCCTTAAACTAGTACCTTGGGCCCAAAGTATATACTATTTGAGTACATGGACCCTTAGGGTGATCGACCTAACCCCAAACGCTAATGCTGTGGTTGCAGGCTTACTCAACCGAACCAGAGCCCCCGAACCAGAGCCCCCTTTGCGAAGTGCTCCCCGTGACAGGACCGCTTGGAGGCAGAACACGACAATCTCTCTTTGGCGTACAACCAGGCTCGCAGCCCCAAAACCCTCAAATCCTATGGCATAAAGCCCTAAACCCTAAACCCTAAACCCTAAGCTGGACCCATGCGGAGACAGGCCAACTGCAATACAAAAAGCACTAGACCCTGTGAGTCGAGCCCTAAATAAGCCCTTAGCCCTAAATCCCTTATAGTGCCTTCATAGAACCCTTATGGAACCCTAAACCCCTAAACCCCAGAGGATGAAGGTTGAACCTGGCGGGAGAATCTTTGGGTTTAGGGGCTTAGGGGCGCGGCATGTAAAAGAATGGACTTACATATGGGTGGTTGTCAAAATTATGGTCCCTTTTTTGTGTCCTTAATACAGTACAGCACCTATTATTTAGGGTATCCAAAAAGGGACCTTAATTTTGACAACCACCCATATATATACATATGTATGTATGTATGTATGCATGTATGTATGTATGTATGATAGTACATATATATATATATATATATATATATATATACAGTGAAATCCCTGTATAAGAACCCCATTCCGCGAGACTAGCCTACCCTAAGGTTCTTAGCTACCATTACCTCTGGTTGTTCCAGCTGAGAAGTTAGGTCCTGAATTTTGTGAATCGCGCCGGGGCTATGAGCTCAGGTTACAGGACGTTCACTTTATATAACAGCTATATATGTATATGTAATTATATATAGATATCTCATACGAAATACACCCTAAAGCCTGAATCCCAAACCCCAAAAGAGAACTTAGCACCTGTCCTTCGATTCGCTAGGTGGTCCGAGAGCGCGAGGAGGCCATCGATGCCCTCGAGCCGGGACCTTGGATGCAGGGTCGTTAGGAGAATTACCCTAAACCCTAAACCCCTAAACCCTAAACCCTAAACCCCTAAACCCTAAACCCAAAACCCTAAACCCTAAACCCTAAAGAGGTTTGGAGGTTTGAGGGCGCTTAGTTTGTTCTCGGATACAGGGTTGTAAGGTTTAGGGCTTGAGGGTTCGGAAGTTCATGGTTGTAGGGTTGAGGGTTTGTTTCTTTTGTGGAATTGGGTTAGGATACTCGTTTCCAATACACCCATTAATCTGGTGCATGGGTTTTAAGATTCTAGCTTTCAAAGTTGGTGCCTTTAGGAGTACATGATTATTGAGCACTTGGACCCCTAGGGCTAGGATAAGGGTTTAGTGGTTGGAGCTACAGGGGCTTTGGAGGTTTTAGCTTTTTGGTGGCTTAGGGCATCCGATGGCTAGACAGTAACCCTGTTGGCTAAATGTTGAAAGGGGATTTGTAAGGGATTCGGATCGGTTCTGACGAATCACAGTCGTATTTACAAGTTAAGGGGTCTCTTTTTGGAGATAATGGTTGAGGGGTGATGGGCTGAAAAGCATATATTGAAGCGTTGCAGGGTGTAGGGTTATGGTGCCGAAGGTTTACGTGGGTTTAGGGGTGTGGGGTATGTCAGGTCTGTCCGACCCCCCCCCCCCAGAGGCACCCTAAATCAAAGAGAGGCGTTATGGCCTTCGGCTACTATCCAAGAGGGTCCATATATACTACTATTATGGAATTAGGCCCCCCAAACCATACTCAGCATGGTCTTGTGGGACCTAATTCCATACTGACAGTATATATGGACCCTCTGGGTATAGGCTTTTTTTGTTTTACAGGGTCCAGTTACCGTTATCGTACCTACTTGGCAGTTTCCGAAAACTAGGGGTACCTTCTTTGGGGTCTTTATAATAAGGAGCCTTCTATTTAGGGTACTATATTAGGGTCCCCTATTTTCGGAAACTCCCAGATCCAGACCCTAAGCCCTAAACCCTACCCCCCCAAAACCCTAAACCCTAAACCCCTAAACCCTAAACCCTAATTCCTATTTAGGGTACTATCTTAGGGTCCCCTGATATTCGGAAACTCCCACTTAGACCTTACAGGACCCGAAGATGACTGAACGGGGTTTTGTGCTACGGCAGCTACGGCTGATGATACTGTTGATGGACAAAATCCTGCATTACCCATTATAAGGAATATACTGTAATTCCCATAGTTTAGAGTCCTTAAGGTCATGCAGGATTTAGTCCATCAACAGTATAAATCCTGCATTACCCTTTGTAGGGAATATACCATAATTTCCATAGTCTGGGGTCATTAAGGCAATGCAGGGTTTATATCATCAACCTAAACCCTAAACCCCTATAGATCCCTTAAAGGAACCCCTTTTATAAGGTACCCTTAAAGCCCTAGGGTTTATATGATGAGCCGTATGAATATTGACTTCTTTGGAAGGCCTTCTGGCCTTCCATCGTGGGTTTTCGGTCTGAGGTTCACGAAACCCTAAATCCTAGGCGCTCGTCCCAAGACTCCTTGTGTTTAGGGTTTAGGGTTTAGGGTGCTAGTTTTCCCAGGGTGCACACAGTTCCTAAACCTTAAAACCCAAACCCTCAACCCTTAAACCCTAAAACCCTAGAACCCAAAGCCGTACCTGCCCCTCGCCTTGAGATTCTGAGCTGTTCGCTAAACTTTGGGTTTAGGGCCTATCTGGGTTTCTTAGACTCTAAAATGTGGTGCTTCTTTGTGATACCTTAGCTACTTGATTATTATAAGACCCTTGGATAAATTAGGTCGTCTAAGAAAGGCACTAGCGTGGGGATCCGAAACCCTACCGTTTTAAGGGTTCGAATCTCTAATTAAAGGGTCATAGCCTACTCTTTTGTATGGCGGCACAGGTAGGCCCTAAATCCTAAGCCCTGAACCCGAACCCCTAAACCCCTAAGCCCTAAACCCCTAAACCCCTAAGCCCTAAGCCCTAAACCCTAAACCCTAAACCCTAAACCCCTAAACCCTAAACCCCGAAAGCCCTAGGCCTTGAGGGCTCTTGAGAAAGTGTGTAGGGTTTGGCGTCACAGGATGTTCTACAGTGAACCCCAGAAAGTTGGAACATGGCTTTAGGAGGATTAGTGCTAGGATCCCTTATACTTTACCTTAAGGGCATGAGGAGAATGATGTTCCAACTTTCTGGCTTCTACTGTAGTGTCTACCTGTATCCCCAAACCCTACAGAATAGTAGGTTATGACCCCTTAATTAGAGGGTCTAGCCGTCTAACCCCTAAAGCAGTAGGTTTGTGGATCCCCAGGTAAACCCTAAACTCTAAAAGCCCAAAACCCTATAGATCCCTTATAGGAGCCCTTAAAGGGAAACCTCATAGATCCGCTTCTTTAACCGTAGCCCCTGATCCCTGAACTCGAAGCCCAATCCTTCGCACACACTCATGTCCAGAGGGTCCACATGCTCCTTTAAGGGTTCCTTTAAGGGCTTCTTTAAGGGTTCTATAGGGTTTAGGGTTGATATGGATATATACTACTACCCCACAAAACCATCCTGAGTATGGTTTTGGGGGCCTAATTCCACAATAGTAGTACATATGGACCCTCTTGGATTGCAAACCAGAGAAGGTATGCCCGCATGCGGCAGCAAGTGCCGCCGAGTGCGGATCAGTGGCTCGGTTCCCGTTCAGAAGTAATGGGTTTGCGGTTTGAGGGTTTTGGTTTGGGGCGGGGGGCCCTAAACCACTAAGTGTCCAAGTGCCCAAAGATTTTAGGTATCAACAACCATCCAGAAGATGGTATCTAGGACTAGGACCTAATATTTTGGGGGTACTTGGACCCTCAGGGAACCCTACACCTGCACCCCAAAGAACCTATCTAAGAAGACCTTAATAAGGAGGCCTGAACAAGGTCAGTTCCCTATTTATTGGGTCCCTGTACCCCATGTATCATATAGCCAAGGTATGTATGGCGATATATATATATATAAGTATGTATGCTGTATGGGTACCTGGACCTTCAAAGGAATCCTAAAAGGATTCCTTAAAGGAATCCTTCGGCGTTGTTTGCCAAGGTATGTATGGCGATATATATATATATATATATACATGCACGTATGTATGCTGTATGGGTACCTGGACCTTCAAAGGAATCCAAAAAGGATTCCTTAAAGGAATCCTTCGGCGTTGTTTAGGGTGCAGCTAACCTCTCTATAGCTTTTTGAGGTTCCGCTATCAGGAATACCCCTAAGGGTAAAAGTGTTCCCGAATTTAGGACTTTGGAGCCATTTTGGGTACCAGAGACCAGAACTAAGGAACACTTGGACCCTTCGTGTACCTCAACCCCCAAGCATTACCTTTTTAGGGCTGCTTGTCATGATTTCTTTGTACAATCCCTTGAAAAGTTAAGTCACTTGGTTTAATGTAAGCCTGCAACAAGATTCTAGGAACATCCCATTCATTCTAGCGGCCGCAAAGTGCTGGGTTTATGGTGGAGGGCTCAGCGTTTAAGATTTAGTCGCAGTATTCAGGTCATTATTGTATAAGTTTGAAATAGGTCTTAGGGTCTATAGGGTTTAAGTTTAGGTCTATAGGGTTGGGGGTTGATAGGGTTCAGAGTTTCGGATTTTGAAGGGCTTACAGTGTTTGGGGAGAAGGGTTTAGGTGGAGTTTGTTGTAGTGCCAGCGCCATATGGGGCTTGCGTATGGCTTTCCCCTGGTTGGTATTTTTTGCTTGCTCTTAGGGTTTTCAGCGTCCAGGTAATGTCTAGTTTAGTGGCTTTAGGCTTGCATAGCTAGGGTTGAGTGTTTAAGGTCTTTGGGGTTAGCCTAAACCCCAACCCTAAGCCCCAAAACCTTAACCCTACCCTAAGGGTCCAGGTATCTCCTTAGGAGGGTCCGGAATGTCCTAGGGAGAGACCTTGGGTCTCTCCTACATTCTGAGGTTCCTCAAAGTGTTAGGACCCTTAGGGTAAACACGAATATAGGAGCCTAAAGAATTACCTATGCTATTTTGGGGGTTCCTTCTTATATCTATAGTATAATGGGCCCCAAAACCCTACTCTAATTATTACGGGTGGCTTCCGATTTCCGCTGTGACTAGTGCTTCGCAATTTCTAACCCAGAGGGTCCATATACTCTACTATTATGGAATTAGGCCTTAGAAGACCATCCCCATTATGGTTTTGGGAACCTAATTCCATAATAGTAGTATATATGGACCCTAAACCCTAAACCCTAAACCGTGTAAGTTGATGCGGATGGGAGGCAAGACACGTTGAACCAACCTGGGCCCGAAACAATACCTGGAACCCACAGTACCTAGAGGGTCAAACCCTACCCCTTTTTTAGGATACCTAGTTTCATGGTTAGGATCTCCTATATAGACAAGTAGGTACTAAGTAGGTACCTTAAACAAGGGGTAGGAGATGAGCCTATAGGTATGCAGAATAGTAGCGGCATAGGAGACTACTTTAACACTTGTATAGTCGCACTGGGGCTGTCAGGCAATCATCCTCAGCCGTTTTGGCGATCTATGTATGCGTATATATGCATGCTTATACATAAATATATATATATATATATAAATACACACAGTTTACTGTGTGGTGTGCCACTGAAGCGCTGCTTTTTGGGCAACAATACATCTGTGTGTTTAGACAACAATGTGTGAATAGAACTCTCTCGCTTTGTGTCTCTCTCTCTCTCTCTCTCGCTCTCTCTATTCCTCCCTTCTCTCTATCTCTCTCTCTATACATCGATCGACCTATCCCCCTCTCTATAATATATATATATATGCGCCCGACAACCTTTGCTTTGCTGTTTATGAGGCGCCGAATCTTGATATGATAAATGATGCGAAAAGGCCGCACGCGCAAGGTTGGAGTTTCGTCTCATGCGAATGCATCTTACTACATATTTGTCCGCGCGCGCAAGGCGCGCAAGGTCCGCACAAGTGCGGACCAAGGGCCCGAACTAGGATAAAGGAATATTGGACAACGCCTATGTGTATACCTATATCAGTATACATATATATATATATCTGTTCTGTATCTATATCTAATTATATCTCTATCCATATCGTTATTCACATGTACATACATGTATGCATACATACATACGTACATATATGTCTACCGTATATCAAAGGATATATCAGCCCCAAAGACTCCACAAGCGATACCACCCCAAGTTTCCAGTTGTTTGTTGATTAAGCCCCATACGTGGCGGTTCCTTGGACTTAGTAAGTACAGTCATATACCTGAACGGTGGTTACAACTCAGTACAGCTGCCTTACCTTCTTTATCGCCCCCAGTTACTACGTGACTTAAAGGTTCATGCTCCAACACCCAGGCATGTGCCCGTCTGGTTTGCCTCGAAGACGTAGAGCGCGAACCGATCCTCTCTCGGCGGATGCTTTATGTGGGGTGGATGTTTTCAGCTTAGGTTTTAGCGTTAGGCTTTATGGGGCCTAAACCCTAAACCCCTAAACCCCTAATCCCTAAACGATGACCCCTCAATTATATGGCTTCCTTTAAGACTGTGACAGTAGAGTTTGGGGTCCACAAGTAGGGTTTAGGAATGTAGGCACATGGAGGCACAGGAAGGCCCAGCACTTAAACGCCATCAAATTTAAACAAACACTTGCAGGGTTTAGGGCTTGACAGGGGCTGCGAGAGATATGTTGTTCATTGTTGTTCGTAAATGGTCACGTAGGGCAGGGTGTTATAAGGGCCTGGGATTGCTTAAGATTTTAGGGCTTTAGGTCCACGGGCGTCGGGCTTCGTATAAAGGTTTTGTGTTTAGAGGGTTCGGGAGCGGTAGGCTACCCAGAACCTCGGTCGTTAACTGTAGGTCGAGCACGAGCAGAAGCACATCCACAGCTGGGTAATGATGGCAAGGCCGCAATGCTTCCCCAAATGCGACAGGAATACAACATAGTACCTACTTTCCCAGAGGGTCCATATATATATACTACTATTATGGAATTACGTCCCCAAAACCATAATGGGGATGGTCGTTTAAGGCCTAATTCCATAGTAGTAGAGTATATAGACCCTCTGGGTTTGCGGTCTAAAAAGTACACACAGTAGCTACGTTGTGCTTTTCGGAGCTCAAGGGTGGCGTTACGAATATGCTGAACCGGTCAGGGCTACAACCCTGAACCCTATATGGGAGTTTCCGAAAATAGGGGTCCCTAATATAGTACCCTACATAGTAGGATCCTTATTATAAGGACCCCCAAATAAAGTACCGCATTTTCGGAAACTCCCATATAAACGTCCTTAAACCTTTTGCCACAGCTAACGCCAAATGCAAGACGATGCCGTTTCAGACACTTCCCAGCAAGATATTGCTGTTGGATGCCCCGAAACCTTAAAGCCCTGAAGGCCTAAGCCTTAAACCATGCGAACACAATCCTAAAAGCCTTCAATCCTAAACCCTAAACCTTATTGGCTGTAGACTCAACTTTTCAACTTTTGGGGTTCTTGTAAGGTAGTCGGTTCTGAAAGTTTCAACTTTTATTTCCGTGGGTTTTGGGCCAGTGAGAAACCCTAAACCCAAATTAAGCCCTACAGCCCTCTAGGACCTGCAACCTAAACCCTAAATGATTTTAGGGCCAACTCTTCCGATCTTTGCTCATGTAGTAGCCTGTACTGCGTTAGAGGTGGATGTTTAGTGTAGCCCCAGGTATACTTCCTAAATCTGCGAGCCATTAGTCCTTAAGCACGTCCTAAACCCTAAACCCTAAACTTGGACCCTGTAGTGCTTAACCCTAAGGGTCCAAAGGACCCAATAATTAGGTACTCGGGTTTAGGATAGTAGTTATGTAGGTTACTATTTTAGAGAGTATATGATAATTAGGTACTTGGACCCTGTAGAAACCCTACCTGTGGCCCCAAACCCTACAAAATAGTAGGTTATGACCCCTTAATTAGAGGGTAGAACCCTTAAAACGGTAGGTTTTTGGATCCACTGGTAAACCCTAAACTTGGACCCTCTAGTGCTTAAGGTTAATAGACCTCACGTCTGAGTGGCTCGCTTGAAAACTAACATGCCTAAACCCGAAAAGCCCCAACCCATAAGGGGTTTAGGGTTTAGGGTTTAGGAAACCCTAAACCCTAAACCCTGCCTTAAAAACCCTAAAGGAAGCAAGCATGTGTAGCTTGTTTGCATTGCCGGCCTTCTTAGCCTGAAACTCGCAATGCAACGCGGCATAGCTTACATAGGGTCTTACCCTAAACCCTAAACCCGAGTCTTAGGTACAAGACGAAGAACTCCGAAACCCTCAACTACATTTGCAAACCCTGCAGCCTTAAACCCCCAGCTCTGGAAGTCCTAAGCCCTAAAAGGCTAGGACCCACCAGGATCCCCCAAGTACCCTTTAAACAGCTCTGCTATCTCTCATTAAGAGGTAATTAGGGGCTTCAATAAGGGGTAGTTGGGGGGTCTGGGCAGAGTAGGCCCTTATTCCCTTTGTTAGGCTTTAGGTTCCCTTATAACCCCCTTTAAACCAAAAAGGGCACCCTTTTTATTCCTAGGTTTCTCTTGGGTCTAGCAAAAGGAAACCGTCCGTCTTTTCCGCA
Organism: Symbiodinium sp. clade A Y106; assembly: GCA_003297005.1. Taxonomy (NCBI): domain Eukaryota; class Dinophyceae; order Suessiales; family Symbiodiniaceae; genus Symbiodinium; species Symbiodinium sp. clade A. The sequence continues at coordinate 59,088 of BGNK01000378.1, read as the reverse complement.
GATCATTTCGCAGCTCCCTCCGGGCAAAATGGCCAGCAAAAGCAAGCTACCTCATCCACTTTCCACCCTTTACACCCAGACCCCAACCTGCTCTTTGATATGGGAGTTTCCGAAAATTAGGGGTACCGTATTTTGGGGTCCTTATCATAAGGATCCTACTATTTAGGGTACTGTATTAGGGTCCCCTATTTTCGGAAACTCCCATATAGGTCCTGAAGCATGCAGTATGCCCATTGCTGTCTTAAGCCCCAGACCCGGCCATGCAATAAGCCTTGACAGGTCTAGCTCCTGGCCGGGGAATGGCAAGGAAACAAAGATCCCAACATGCCTTCGTTCCCGGACCGGGAGGTTTAGGCCGTCCAAGTATACTTTCCGCATTTTTGGAGACGCCGTTTCGCCATGGCGGTGGTTGTGTGCCATCATTGCAAAGCCGCCCAGTCTCTCGGCATTAAAAATATACGAACATAATAACCAGGAGTGGGTTTAGGATTAGGGGTTTAGGGTTTTTGCTTAGAGTTTGGGTGGGTTTAGGGTGTAGGGGCTGGGGCGCTGGGGTCATGGTTGGGCCTGTCGATTTCGGGTTTCAGTGCTGCGTGGCTGACCCAAGAACCTGCAGATCTCTGACCTTTCTTGATTTGGGGTTGGCTTTGCTCTAATGTATTGTAGACCCCCGACAAAGCAGCCGCAATCCCGTAACCAGATAAAGCCTAAATCCTAACCCCTCAAAACCCTAAGGCAAAGGTGAAGGTTTTATGCAAGGAAAGCTGTTTCAGACTTTCAGACCCGGCGAACACCTTTTTCTTGGAACGTCCGAAACAGCAACTCTTCAAACACAAGCCTTTGACTTCAAACTGTTTGCCTGTGGATCCGAAAACCCTACAGCTTTTAACAGTTAGACAGTTAGACCCTGCAATTAAGAGGTCACGCTACTAAATTGTAGGGTTTGCGCCTACAGGTCAAATTCAGAGCCCCCAAGCCAAACAAGAAATTTCCATCCGCCAGCTCGTTGCCCCCTACAAGTTCTATATCAGGGGTCGTAGTAAGAACCTACAAATGAAGAAGGTTCTGGCAGTGTGGCAGCCCCCAATTTCAGAACCCATAGACCCGCTACCGTATCGAACCCATGAGGCCATCAGGACGAAACTTCGCATGTAGGCATATCCTCTCGCAAAAACACAGACTGCCTAGGTGCGTCTGGATTCAAAAACTTTCACTAAGGGACTGGGATTGCTTAACCTAAGTGCCTTCGATGTTGGCACCGACCTGCTGCTGATGCAAGATGTGTTTGTTTCAATCTTGGGTTCGAATAATTAAATGGTATATCACCCCTGTATTATATTATAGTCACTGACAAACATACCCAAGTTAACGTACCCACAAACCATCCCAAACCCTAATTAGGGCATTGTGTTTTGTTCACTTGGTGCCGGGCGTGAGCAAACCGCTATCAGGCGCCACAAAGCATTGAATTTTGTCCACAGAACCCCAAAACCGAAACCTTAAACCCCAGTCCCAAAATCCTAAACCCAGAAACTCCCTAAACAATATAGGCCCTAACAGAAACCAACTTGCTCAAAGGAAAATGAGCTTCTGGGAGCTCCATACACGCCTCGCGCAGCCAGGACCTCAGATGGATCTGTTGACAAAGCAAGGTTAAGGGTTTGCTCGCGGGCTTCACCTAGATCCCCCAACATATTTTCCATAGTATACACAACTACGGAACAAAAGGCCTGTATCAAGGGGCACGTGCGGTCTCCTGGTAGGGTTAATGATTTTGGTGACCCCAAACACTAAACCGTAACTCAGTCTATACTAACTGTAATACCGTATTCTATAGGTTAGTTACACTATACACAATACACTCGACTCTACACTGTACGCGCTACATTGACTATAGCTGGAGTTATAGAGTTTCGGGGTTATGAGGTTAATATCCCAGCAATGAATCGTCGCAAGGCCATCCAGGACGTCCATGTCCGATCTGCAGAGCGGAAGCAACCTTCTGAATGCTTAGGGTTGAGAAAGCAACCTTGCTAAGCTGCTAAGGATCTGACCAGTACCCAGAGACTCCCAACCCCTGGATGAAGGAATATACGGGGATCCTTATTATGACTTATGGTACATTCCTTAATTAAGTGTTTCGGAGTCTCTGGGTATAATTGGGAGGTACTAGCAAGATACCACCCCATACACACACACATATATATATATACAGATGTTATAATATATATATATATATATGTTTATGAATGTATATATATATATATGTATATGTATATGTATATGTATATGTATATGTATGTATGTTGTTGCACATACATCTGTAAGTACGGCTGTATTTGCTTATTCGCTTATATTGTATAGTATACTCAAACACCTCATTCCGATTGTTACATCTTGAGAACAAGACCCTAAACCCCGATACGATACATTTAACATACCCCTACAAGCCCTTACAAAGCGTGCTTAAATCAAAACCTTACAGACCACATCCAGTTGTTAGGGTCCCTTATACTTGTATCATGGGCTATACCCGAAGGCTCCATGTACCTTATAGTAGATACTGAAGCCTTCAGGGGTCCCTCTATATGGGTACGCGGAGCCTTAGGGATAAAGACGTTTTAGAGGCAGTTACTTGTAAAGGCCCCCTCTGCACTAAACTCTCATAGGGATAAAGACGTTTTAGAGGCAGTTACTTGTAAAGGCCCCCTCTGCACTAAACTCTCATCCGCAACTGGGCCCTAAATCTTAAATCCCGAACGCTAAAAACCCCACTCACCCTACTTCCTAAACCCTAAACACCCATCTCTAAGCCCTAATCCCGAAACCCTAATCCCTAAACCCCAACCCTAAAAGTGCTTCTTTAACTAGGACTCAACAAATCTATACCCAGAAATCGAGTCTCGTGAAGCCTTACTTCAATCAGTCATTTTTTTTAACAGAGGGATGCTACCGAGAAACCCTAAACCCTAAAGACCTAAACCTTAAACCCTAAAGCCTAAAGCCCCTGAAACCCCCTACAAGCCCGAGTTGGCCGACCTGAGGATAGAGCATCACCCGCACCCGACATGCATCGATACTGAGACACTCAGCTGGGAGTTTTCGAAAATTAGGGGTACCTTCCCTTAAAGGGGTCCTTAAAGGGATCTATAAGGGTTCTACAAAGGGTTTTAGGGTTTAGAGTTTCCGAAATTAGGGGTACCCTATTTTGGGTCCTTATAATTAGGATCCTACTATTTAGGGTACCATATTAGGGTCCCCTATTTTCGGAAACTCCCAGCGCGGCAAACTCCGAGCACAACAAGATGAACATGAAGATGCTGGAAACATGGTATACAGCAATAAGCGCGGTGTGCCATCCCCGTCTAAGCCGACAAGCTCCGTCGTGTCTCGCATGCAACTGACGAGTGGAATGTTGCGGCACCTTGCCTGATTGTTTGTTGTTTGAGACACGATGAAGGCGCTGATGGCTCTTGGCTTCGACATTCCGTCGGATGCGCTCCCCATCATAACCCTAAGGGTCCATGTACCCAAATAGGAAAGCTTGGGCCCCAAAGTACCTATATAGTGACTACTTTAAGGCCAAAGTAAATATTATTTGGGTACATGGACCCTTATACCCTAAACCCTTATAGAATCCTTAGAGATCCCTTAAAGGAAACCCTAATGGTACCCTTAAAGGACCCCTATTTTGGTACATGGGGGCCCTTAGGGGTAAAGGACTGGCTGACCATCCTCGAGTCCATGGGGTTTAGGGTTTTAGGGTTTTAGGGTTTAGGGTTTAGGGTTTAGGCATTGACTTTCAACTGGCACCGTTGTCAGCGAATGCAGCACGTCTATGCAGCTGCCTAGGTCTGTATATATATATATATATATATATGTATGTATGTATGTATGTATAGGGATGTATGTATGTATGTATGTATAGAGATGTGCATATGCACATGTACTGTACATAGATATGTGCACACATTGTGTGTAACTACATTTATATACACATATATACACATGTATACATAGTTAAAGACTTAAAACTACATACGCACACACGCAGTGTACATGTCCCTTGAGCCTGAGGTGCTACGAGGAGGAGACGTCGCACTCTCAAAACTCACACCACTATCATCACTCTCAGGCCGTTCGGCTGTGTGTCCCATGGTCTATGGCTTAGTAGCTGAGTAGGTAACCTTTAACCTGTTGGGGTTAATGTTATCCTACAATAATTGAAAAGGTTAACCTTCTTTGGGCTCGGGTACTCAGCCCCTAACCCTAAGGCTCCCTCTCCCCAAATAGTATATACTTAGGCCTGAAAGTACATGGACCCCTAAACCCCAGACCCTATAAAACCCTTTAAAGGAACCCTTAAAGGCGCCCTTTAAAGGAACCCTACTATACAGGTACATGGAGCCTTTGGGGTAAGATGGTGAAAGGGGTCCTTCCTGGTAAGTTCTAGGGCTCGGCGAGCTTCTGCGACATGTTCCACTCGGTACCCCTTTGGCAGAACTGCCGATTTCCCTTACCCTATAGGGGGGTAAGGGAAATCGGCAGTTCTGATAAGGGTCCATGTACCCAAATAGTACATACTTTGGCCTTAACGTAGTCCCAAAATAGGTACTTTGGGGCCCGCGTATATACTATTTGGGTACATGGACCCTTAGGGTTATTGGTTTGATGTAACTAGAACTCGAACTATTTTTTTGGTGGCTCTTGAAATCGACACAGGCGTGGTCGCAGTTAGTCGCAGCAGCAGCAGCAGCAGTAGCAGTAGCAGTAGCAGTAGGAGGAGGAGGAGGAGGAGGAGTTGTGGTGGTAGTAGTATTTCGGGTTAAGGGTCTCAAATCACTTTGGAGGTGGTGATTTCTATGAGGTGGTATTCATGTTTGGCTTTGGGCAGTGTACAGGGCCCCATAGGCCATCGGTGACTGTATACGTAGGGTATATTGGACAGGGATACTATAAACAACACCATTATTTCATAAACAATGTTTTGCAGAGCTTCGCGGAGTGTTGTTTTCTGGAGGGTTTTTGGATTGCTCAAAGTATGCTACATGCTTCGATTCTGGCACACTGTTTCTTGCGACGGGGCAAAAACGCAGTGATCAGAAAGGTTTCCAAGACCGTCCCAGTGTTCGGGCTCAGTGTAAGCATGGTAAGCCCTACACCCTGAACCCCAAACCATAAACCCTAAACCCTACACCCAAAACCCTAAAGCCCAAACTCCCAATCCCCTAAACCCAAGTCTCGATCCTAAACCCTACAACCCCAGTCCCTAGATCCCTAACCCTAAACCCAAAAACCATGACAGCCGCAATCCCTAACACCCTAAAAGGGCCTTCCTAGAGCTTGAAAAATACCGTAGTTAAGGAATATACCTCGGATCTTGTTAGGGATCCTGCCACAATTTGAGGCATATGAGGCATATATTCCGGCTATTGGAAGATTTGGCTTCCCGGTGTAAGATTCCGCGATCTGCTCTTGGCCAGGAACACGGCCCCAGAATTTCGGGCTCAGGCGTCTCGGTACAAAAACAGCTCCTTACCCTAGCCCTAAGGGTCCAAGTACCTAATAATCATATACTCTCCCAAATACTAACCTACAAAACTAGTATCCTAAACCTAAGTACCTTATTATTGGGTCCTTTGGACCCTTACTTGGAGGCCCTTTTGACTTAGTAGGTCAACTTAGTATCCCTTAGAAACCCTATTATATTCCCCCATAACCCACCTTACTAACCTTACTTACTAAGCCCTAAACCCTAAGCCCTAAACCCTAAACCCTAAACCCTACTTACTAAGTCAAAAGGGCCTCCAAGTAGGGTAGTAGTAAAGCAGGCTTTAGGGGCTAGGGCTTCGGGCTTAGGCTTGGGGTTCATGGTTTCTCAAAGGCTCCATGTACCTGTATAGTAGGGCTCCTTCAAAGGGCGCCTTTAAGGGTTCCTTTAAAGGGTTCTATAGGGTTTAGGATTTAGGGGTCCATGAGTAGATACTTAAGCCTTAAAGGGGTCCCTATAGGTACTTTAAGGCTTAAGTATATACTATATGGGTACATGGAGCCTTGGGGTTTAGGGCTTGGGGTTGATAGGGCTTGGGGTTTAGCATTGACGTGTGTAGGGATGATGGCTTTGTGGGTTGTGTGCGAGGATTGAGCAATCGCAAAAAGGCTCAAAACACAAATGCTAATAATCTATAAGCTCATATGGAGTTCGGGACCATACAAGTGTTCACGCAAGAAGCTCGCAGGTGCGCTCAAGGGCAAGCACAATGCCCATTAAATTTCTAGGCAAAGCTCCCCATCAACCCCTGAATCCGTTTCAGACACTCCTCGTGGAAACTCGGAGTGCTGGAGATTTTGAACAAGTTTAGGCTGAAACAGGTTAATTAGTGGTTTGGCCGCCTCAGGCGGTCGGGGATGGGATATCCATGAGGAAAATGAGGGCCTTAATGATTACAAGAGGTTGTGGACATAGTAGTGAATCATACCGGATTCTAGGGGACCTCTATATTGCGTACTGAGGCAAGTCCTTCGAACACCCGGGGATGGCATCACCTGGCTACGGTCTTGGCCAGGCACAGAGCCTTTGGAAACGTGCGGTTAGGGTTTGGGGCTTGGGGTTAAGGGTTCGTGGTTTAGGGCCATGTGTTTTATGTTTTTGCACTCATAAGGGTTCTAATTATGATGTACCTGAACCCCAAACAGTCCAACTGTTTAAGGACTTCTAGGTTCCTGAGTAGTACCCTGTTGCCCTTCTTGTGTTTGGGACCCCTTATTAAACCGAATAGTAGGAAAAAGGGTAGCCTTATTACAAAGGGGCAACCCAGGACCCAGGAACCTAGACTTTCACAGGGAAATCATTAGAAGGCCTTGAAAAGTAGGTTTTGTAGGGTTCGAATAAGGGCTCCATAAAGGTAAGATGAGGGTTTAGCATGAAAGGGTTTAGGGTTTAACGATTTAGGGTTTTAGGGTTTAGGGTTTAGGGTAAAGGCTTTGGGGTTTTAGGGTTTTTAGGGTGTAGGGTGTAGGGTTAGGGCATCTGGAAGAGCAAGCCTCCACACTGTTGGAGGAGCTGCTTGACAGCACCCTCATGGAGAAGATGAACAATTTCAGCAAGTTCGTGCGCTGCTGGAACCGGCTCGTTCTGCTCCAGCAAAAAAAAGAAGCGTCTTTCGCTCCATTCATATCGCTGCCTGATGTTCTCGAACCAGGAGGACTTCCCAGCCTTGCCGCCAGCTAGCCGTGCTGCTGCGAAAGTTGCGAGGAAATCGAAGATGCCGCCACAAAAGCCCAAACGGCCATCCGCGAAAACTTATGTACCCTTAGGTGCCTTAAGGGTCTTAGGGTTTAGGGTTTAGGGCTGTAAGACCTTGCAAGGCTTCCATACCCTGCAACGAGTTTAGAAGCTCATAATGGTTCTATGAGGGTTTCTAAGGGTCCTGTTAAGGGGCTTACAAGGCTTCCATACCCTGCGAGGACTCTACAAGCTCATAATGGTTCTATGAAAGTTCCATCGATTTTTTAGAGCTCGAGCATGGTATAAGGGTCAACGCTCTTGACCATCTATCTCGGAAACCCTGGTCGTTGCAAACACAGGTAGGCACATGGACCCGTAGGGCCATAAATAGCTTACCCCCTAAACCCTAAACCTTAAACCCCAAGACCCTAAACCCCTAAACCCTGAACTTAAGCCCGTATAACCTTAAAGCCTAAACCCTGAACCCCGAAACGAGAACCTCTCGCCCTTAACCCCGAAGACTCTCAACCTACCTTTGGTTAGTAGGGAATGGAAGAATGGTAGCAATAGTAGTTACAATTGTACCCCATTCCTCCCTTTCCTACTAACCAAAGGTAAGTCAACCCCGATACTCGGGTTTAGGATAGTAGTTGTGTAGCTCAATATTTAGAAGACTATATGATTATTAGGTACTTGGACCCTTAGGGGATAGAATGTAGGAAGCTGTTAAAATCCTGCGTTGATCCTCTCAGGTTCGAGAGGCTCAGAGGGCCCAACTCCCTAACCCTAAACCCTACTTGGAGGGTCGGGGGACTTAGTAACTGGTTATTTTAGGGACTTATAAGTACCATAACCCCAATTAGGAGTCCGTTTTAGGGTACTTATAAGTCTACTTACTACCTACTTACTAAGTCCCCCGACCCTCCAAGTAAACCCTAAACCCCTAAAGCCTCCAGGCCCCAGGGGCTCCTTGAAAGGGATCCTTTTAGGGGTTCCTTTAAAGGGATCTATAGGGGTTTATAGGGTTCCTTTAAAGGGATCTATAGGGGTTTATAGGGTTCCTTTAAAGGGATCTATAGGGGTTTATAGGGTTCCTTTCAAGGGATCTATAAGGGTTTATAGGGTTCCTTTAAAGGGATCTATAAGGGCTCCTATATGGATCTTTAGGGTTTAGGGTAGGGTTTCGGGTTTAGGGGCTTGGGGTTTTAGGATTTAGGGTTCCTTGAGGGGCTCCTTTAAAGGGATCTATAAGGGTTCCCTGAAGGGCTCCTGCAAGGGATCTATAGGGCTTATGGTTTACCTGGGGATCCAAAAACCTCTAATTTAGGGGTCATAACCTACTATTCTGCAGGGTTTGGGGATACAGGTATAAGCAGTAAACCCTGATAGTAGCCTTAAGATCCCGAAACCGTCTAAACCCCCAATCCTGATAGTACACTTAAACTTGATAGCCCTTCTGAAACTCTTCTTTGATCCTCCAACCATCAACACTAAACCCTAAACTTGAGCTTTTCTTCGCAGGAAGTACCTGCATCACATTCCCACAACGTCCTGCTGTCAGCAGTCGGCGGCTTGGGGGTTCGAGGTTTATCCAGAGACTCCATCAAGGAAGATACCTTGAATTAAAGTAGGATCCCTAATATGATTTGAGGTATATTCCCTAATTAAGGGATATTGGAGTCTATGGGTAGACCCTTAAATGTTGCAGCGTTCTGACCATAAAATAAGTCATCCAATAAAAGGTACCGCGTTTACGGGTCTAGGTAGGGTTCACTATGCACAAGTAACCCTGAACCGTAAACTAGGCCCTACCTGGTGATCCATAAACCTATTGTTTTTAGAATTATACCCTGTGATTAAGGGGTCATAGTCTACTATTCTACAGGGTTTGGGGATAGAGGTAAGCCCTAAACCTTACTGGACCGCGCCCCAGCCAGAAAGACAGGAACGAAGCACCTGGCTTCCTCGGGGTTTAGGGTTTGGAGGTTTCAGGTGTACAGGTTTTGGGTTCATGTGTCTGAAATTCAGGTTTTTAGGTTTAGGTGCCTATAAAACCTACCTGTTTTCAAAAAACGTAGATTGTTTGAGAAGTGTTTTGGAGTTTAGTTACAGTGCTGGGTGTAGGGTGTTTGGTGGGCCTGCGGGTTTACGTGAGGGTGCAGGTTTGGGCTTCCGGGCTTGGGAAGCCTACTCCTTAAACCCAATGTCTCTGGGTACTCCAGGGACCTCAGGTTACAAACCGGGGCTCCAGGGACAAGATCACGGATTTCACGGCCAAAAGTTTGTCAAAGAAGCTTAATATATAGGCCTAAGGCGGCCTGAATATCACCATGCTGTTCCGATCCTTGGCATAATCATGCTCTAACTGATCCGATGGCCCAGAGCCCTATTCTAATTATGAAGGCCTCTACATTACACCTCTTCTGCTTCGGGCTTAATTCATGCCCTCAGCAGCACGAGAAGAACTTAGATAGGTCTTGCGCATCGCACTAGCGACGCAAAGACAAACATGAAGAACAACCCTATGTGGAGTTTGAATCATCAACGCGTTTCGGGTTCATATGGTCCCTGGTGGTACTCTTCTGCAAAAGGGAAGCGCATATCTTGATTATGGAGGGCCCTAAACCCTAAACCCTAAATTTAGTAAAAGGGAAGCGCATATCTTGATTATTGAGGGCTCGCTTAGGGGAACCGAACCTAGGGTTCAACTCGCCCTAGGGGTTTAGGCTTAGGGTTTAGGATTTAGGGTTTAGGGTTCCTAAACCCTAAGCTTAAGCCCTAAACCCTTGATGTGTTCTCTGGAGACGGGGTGCAGACAGAACAAGTGGCTGAAAAAACAAACTAAGCCCTTAAGGTTCATGTGGGTGGTTGTCAAAATTATGGCCCTTTTTTTGGGCACCCTAAATATCAGGTATTAGGTGCCGAATTATAATAAGGACCCAAAAAGGGACCCTAATTTTGACAACCGCCCATGTCCACCCTAAGGTCAAGCACGAGGAGCACGAGCTGATAACGCCAAGTGGATCGGGCCCCTTGCCATGAAGCTTTCGGGTTAAGGGTTGTGCCCTATATGGGAGTTTCCGAAAATTAGGGGTACCGTATTTTGGGGGTCCTTAAAATAAGGGTCTTACTACTTTTAGGACTTAGGGTACTATATTAGGGTCCCTTATTTTCGGAAACTCACATATAACCCTGAACTCTAAACCCAGAACCTATATTCCCCGGTAAATCTTGTAAAGAATTATAGAACCCGTTTAGGAACCCGTAGAAGAACCCCGTATTCTTGTATGGATCATGGCGACTCCTGGGCCTTTAGGGATTGCTGTTTGGTGTACAGTAGAAGCCACGGTTTAGGGTTTAGGGCTTAGGGTTTAGGCCCAATAGCCTCAATCCTTAAGAGTAATGTATAGGGAATCCCAGCACTATTTGGCCTTAATCCGGTTTCCAACTTTATGGGGATTACTGTAGATCCCTTATAGAACCCTTGTAGATCCCTCTTAGATCCCTTATGGAAGCCTTAAGGAACCCTTAAGGCTTAAGGGATCACTGTAGGTTGCTGGAGGGTGTCAGTCTTCAGGGTTCGACCCATCCCCGAAAGCAGAAAGAGTCTCCCTTTGAAACCTTCCTTTTAAGGTTCCCTAGTATGATTTCCTAGGGCTCCTTAAAGGGATCTATAGGGTTCCTTAAAGGGATCTATAGGGTTTAGGGTCTACTTGAAGGGGCAGGGGACTTAGTAAGTTGGTTATAAGTAGGGTTATAATTAGGGTAACTCCATTTAGGGCACTTATAACTCGACTTATAACCTACTTACTAAGNAGTGCGTAGAATCAGAATACTTGTAATAGTACTGCAGACAATGATGGGTGATCCTTCATTTGCGACAGCAAAGACTCTTTCTGCTTTCGGGGATGGGTCCTTGAAGGGGCAGGGGACTTAGTAAGTTGGTTATAAGTAGGGTTATAATTAGGGTAACTCCATTTAGGGCACTTATAACTCGACTTATAACCTACTTACTAAGTCCCCTGCCCCTTCAAGGACCCATCCCCGAAAGCAGAAAGAGTCTTTGCTGTCGCAAATGAAGGATCACCCATCATTGTCTGCAGTATCATTACAAGTATTCTGATTCTACGTACTTCGGTGTTCATGGTTTAGTAGTGAGGTCATTCCTGTAATCATTATTAACAATTAGCGCCGTGCGTGCATATTATTATCATTGTCCGCAGTGTCGGTCTGAACGAAGGACCTCGCATATGAACCCTAAACCCTAAACCACAAATCAACCCTATACACCCTAAACCCTAAACCCTAAACCCTGAACCGATAGGATATCCCTAGGCCGCCGCCGTCAGAGCGTGGGGCGGGCGAACTTCCATCCGCCCCTGGTCGCGATCGTTGTTCGATGTGTGAGGATTAGTTTATAGGGCTTAGGGGCTCCTTTAAAGGGATCTATAAGGGTTCCCTGAAGGGCTCCTATAAGGGATCTGTAGGGCTTAGGGCTTAGGGTTTACCTGTTAATCCACCGTTTTGAGGGTTCTAAAGTTCTACCCTCTGTTTAAGGGGTCATAGCCTACTATGTTGTAGGGTTTGGGGCAGGTTTTAGGGCTTAAGGGTTTAAGCGCTGGGGGTTTAAAAGTTTCGGGTTGCTAGAAGGGTGAGCTGTGGGATTCCCTTGAGTACCATGGGGATCTTGTGGGGATTAGGGTTTTTGGTTTAGGTTGGATAGGGTTTAGGGTTATGGGTTTAGGTTGGATACTGCACCCAATCAGTAACAGTTGAATGCGGTTTATAATAATTATACAAGGCCCTTACTAGTACCAAAGTTCCTGAGTAGCCGTGGACCTAGTTCCCTTTTGCGGCAAAATGCCCTTATTTTGGGCCCCCTTCCCCTTATTATTAAGGGTCTACTCAGGAACCTAGATACCTGTTACTGTTCTTGGGTAGTATTAGGGAGAGCCCTTAAAAGGGACCTAATTGGCGCAAGGATTGAGTGTCTGGGGGCAGTACTCAAGGTTGAGGCCCTGAACTGTAGGGTTCCTTTCACGGCTCCTGCAAAAGCGTTTGTCATAGGGTTTGTGAGCGTTCTGTAGGGCTCTATCACTAGACTCCCAGTATACAAATAGTACTTAATCTCGGGTCTAAAGTCTATAGGTTTCACCTACTTTGGGCTATTTGGAGTCTTAGGGTATAGAGGCTCCGTGGAGACTATGTTTTTTTGTTTAGAATCGAGTTTAAGGCAGTTGTGGGTTTAGGGTTTTAGGGTTTAGGCTAAGGTGTGAAATTTAGGGTCATTATGGTGCACCGTCAGAAAGTTGGAACATCCAACTAGTTGTTTAGCCTAAGCTTGAGCCCCAAATAGAGCCGTGTTCAGCGGTCTTGCGGTGCTGTGAGGTGTAGTGCACAGGATATGAGGGCGTAGGCTTTGGGGGTTGCTTGCAGGTTTTTCTGTTTGCCGCTCGCGACGTTTTGGAAGCCGCAGAGCATGGAAGAGATTGTAGGTTAAGGACCCCTTTGGATCATAATCTTCGACGAAGTGCCAAAGCCGCTGTACAGCAGCAGGTAGAGATGCACTGAACCCTAAACCCTCTATCCCTACCCCTACCTGTGACCCCAAACCCTGCAAAATAGCAGGTTGTGACCCCTTAATTAGAGGGTCGAACCCTTAAAACGGTAGGGTTTTGGATCCACAGGTAAACTCTAAATTCTGAATGGCCCTCTCAGCAGAGATATGCTGAGCAAAGCTGCACCCAGGATCCTTCCTGGACAGCTGTCTCTCGGCTGTCAGTTGTGGATTAAGGGTTCCTTTACTCCTAGTAGTAGAGTAGGTAACCTTTAACGTTTTGGGGTAGTATAATCCCTGTATAATCCTTATATTATGAAAAAGGTTAACCTTTGGTTCCCCATGATACCCGACAAGTAGGTACTGGTAACCACCAAAATAACCTGGGGATCCAAAAACTACAGTTTTAGGGGTTAGACCCTCTAATTAAGGGGTCATAACTTACTATTTGTAGGGTTTGGGGATACAGGAAGACCCTACAACATAGTAGGCTTGTGGCTGCCTTTTTGCACAGGTATAACTTCAGCTACAACAGTTACAACAGTATACAGTATATTATTGGATCTTCAGGTATATGTAAGGGCTCTACGGATGTGTCGGGCTCGTGGGAATTTTAGGGTGTCGGGCCGGTTTCGGGCTTTAAGGGTTTCGGGGTACTTAGCGCCGAAGCCCTGCACGACCCTTCCGGACGTAAGTTTAGGGATTGAATTCGGGCGTATGGGGCCAAGGGTTTTAGGGATTAAATTCGGGCATATATGGTCAGGCGTCTGGCGTTCCCAGCCCCCCCCCCATGGTCTGGTACGGGGTGGGGGCGGGGGG
>BGNK01000378.1:34709-45376 GCA_003297005.1 Symbiodinium sp. clade A Y106 | reverse complement strand
CAGTAGCGCCTGCTCCTGCTTTTATTAACCTTTACCGAAACTTCAAACCCTACACCCAACCCTAAACCCCGCCTAAATGCAGGCTCTAAGCCTAAACCAGGCATAAACTGTCAATCCTAACGAACCTACACCCCAAACCCTCCCTAAGCCCTTGTCGACTTGAAGCCTTGTACCTTTTAACCCAAGACCCTAAACCCAAAACTCAAAAGCTTAAGCTAGACCCAAAACCCCNCCTAACGAACCTACACCCCAAACCCTCCCTAAGCCCTTGTCGACTTGAAGCCTTGTACCTTTTAACCCAAGACCCTAAACCCAAAACTCAAAAGCTTAAGCTAGACCCAAAACCCCAAACCCCCACAACCACCCCACAGGGGGAAGAGGGAACCCACACTCCATCCCACAGGAGGGGGGGCATCCTGGACCATAGACCATGGAGGGGGGGGAGGGGGGGGGCCGCGGAGCGCGTGACCATATATATATATATACATATATATATATACATACATACACAAACACACAGCCGTATAGGGTTTCACTGGGTTTCTTGAAGTCTTTTAGGTTGTTTTGCAACATGTGGGGCAGCGGGGTGGGGGTGTGGTTGCAGGTGTGGTTCGTTGCTTGCCGGGGTTGGGATAGAGGGCATGGGGTTTGGAGTCTAGGCTGGGGGCCTCAAAACTTGTACCACCCAAAGGGGGTGCCCAAGGAGTCATCGACTGTAGCCTACGCATCTCGCCACCAAGACCCACCGTGGGAGCCCTCACTTCCTCGAGCTGGCAATTCGCGATGTATCGGATCAGATATTGACTTCGTGCTCCGAGCTGGTAGCGCTATAAACCCTGTAAACACCAAACCCGGAACCTCGCCCAGGCTTGTCCGAGTGTGACGGTTGAAATGCCAAACCCTGCACTTCCGAACTTCCCTAAACCGTTTTAACCCTAAGCTGGCCTGTGTCCTAAGCCCCATAGGCGCTCCGGTCGCGGACCTGTGTTTTAGATGCTCTTGACTTGACTTTGTATTGTCAAAACCCACAGGCTTCCTGAACCTCCGCTTGGGTTTGGCTCTTGGGGCCGAAGTATATCCGGCTTTCATGGTTCTTGGGCCTACGGATGCCTCCTGAAGCCTCATTTCTCTTGGGTTTTTATGTACTGTGCTCGGCGAAGCAACTCCAGCTCTGCACGAAGAATTGTTGGACCGCCAGGTCTTCTCTGTGCCATACGTGGCTTCCTGAGGTGATTGGGCCAGGGCTTTCGCTGCTTAGGGATGTAGGCCGAGAGAGCAGCAGACGCGAGGAAGCTGCACACACCAGCGCGGAAGCATCCAGACGCTCTGCACTGCAATTACAGCTTTCTTCAATGTCTGGTCCTCCCGATCCTTTCGGCCTACAGGGGCCGCCCTGATTCAAGCCCTTTTGTAGCGTTTGGAGCCGGCGGTGGCAGTGTTCATCTGGATGCGACTTCTTGGCGCGGCATGGCCCTGGCTTCCTCCGCTGAGCTGCGCAAAAATTCGGCTTCAGATGCGACCGGGGTTAGGTGGTGACATTTTGTCATGTAGCCTGATGGCTGAGAGGGCGGCCTAGGAAGTCCAGGTGCGCATGGTCGAGAGAAGCTCCGGGGCTCTACCTGATCATAGGGTTTAGGATTTTGGGTACGCCGCATCATACTCAACAGAGTCGTCGCAGCCAGCCCGAACAACTTTCAAGGTCGCGGAATCCAGGAGACCGCAGCTCTTCAGCTTGAACGGTGTAGCCGGTGGGCTCAAGCGTGCCTTGAGCTGGGACGACGGGGAACTGTGCCTCCAGTGATCACAGCCATGTGGGTCATGAGCGTGCCTTTCCCATGTGGGTGGTGAAGGTATCGGACGTGATGGCCATGAGTGGAGTCGCGAAGTTCTTCAAGCTTCTGGACTGCTCGTGAAACACCATCCAGGCATCTTCTGCATCTTCGTGTCCCACCAGTGGCTGGAAAGATTTTCGAGAAGAGGAGACAGCATGCTCGACGAAACGATATTGGTGGTCCTGGACGGAGGGTTTCTCCTTTGATCAGGTTGCTCTTGAGTAGGATGAGGCCAACCAGAGTTAGAACTGCGAAGAACAGGCACTGCACACCCTTCAACGTGCAGCAAGTTAGGAATTTCCCAGAGACTACTGTGCAGTGCGAGTTTAGTCTAGGATCGCTAGGCAGCATCAAGACTAAGGTGGCTGAGCCGGCATCATCCAGACCCCACTGGAGCTCAGCTGAAGGTTTTGCAGCAGGTATTGCATGGCATCACCAGCGGCTGGGCGAGCAAATGGTAAGCCTTGAATCTTTTGGGAAATTTCGGACTATGTTGCAGCAGATGGACTTCGAATTTCGAGCTTGGTGTTCAGCTCAAGTTCAGATAGACTGTTAACTAGACTTAGGCTTAAACATCGTCAGGTTAGCAAAGTCGAGAGCCCGAGTTGCTAGTAGATGCTACATATACACCCATGCCTGCGCAAGATAAAAACTGTACCATGTAGGCAGGCGCCCTGATGTCGTGCGGCTTTTCGACATTCGCAAACTCAGCTAGACTCGCGCATGCAAACTCAGCATGCCATCCAGGAGCATGGCGAGGGCCTTCCCGCAAACGCTGTCCAAAGCAGATGCTGACGGGGATTCGGAGTATAGTCGCGAAAAGAGCTCCCCAAATTTGCAAAGTTCTGCACAACAGTAGTGGGACTAGTCAGCAAATTATGCCGATCTGGTGGCACTTCAGAACTCTCATGTTTCTAGCTCGAGTGAGGCGGTTCCATGGCCTTGCACTCTGACATCGTCACGCAATTCTACAAGGGAAATCGCAAGATGGTCCGGGCGGAACGCGATCAGATCCTGCAACTTCGTATAACCATTGAACTTTCAGCGGGTAAGCACTGTTTGTTCACATTACTGTGGAATTCTGCAAACAGGTGCTGTGATTTGTTTGTGAGCCTGCATTTGTGCAAGTCTTTTTGGCTAGTTCAAGACAGTAAAGATAGTACGAAGCAACAGCAACGCAGTGGAAGCTTCTGAGCGACTTGATGCAAGGATACCTATGGCTGGATTGGTTCTCGGTGCCTCAAGACCCTGGTTCAGCATCAAAAAGGCGCCAGGCAGTGCAGTCGATCCCATCAAAGGCACCGAAAACGTCCACACAAGACGGGATCGACTTGTGCGGAGGTTTGCGGTGCCTTTGTTGCCCTGGTTCCATGCTTGCACCACCATGATTCCGGCTCACTCTGCGATTTCGAGACGTGGTTGCATCGTGGTTGGTGTAGGTGCGAACTGTGGTGTTCGCAGCTCTCCAACCACAGCCGACTGCCCATGCCCACAGCAGTCACTCCAAGTCACCCTTGACATGCACGACGCTTTTTTCTCGACCCAGCCCTCGGGTGAGTCTCGCGCATGCTAAGCTGCTGCTCGATGCGAGGGCGGATGTGAACCAGCCCGGCTGCACGACGGGCTTATTCCAGCTGCTGGAGCTGGGCTCGAGGTTGGCAAATTCCTGTGGGATGGATGGCCCCCTTCTCCGATACCTGGCCGTGTCCAGCTTAACTCCCTTGGGCTTCGCAGCTCTCCTGAGGAATCGGCCCTTGGCGTCTCTGCTGGCTGCCAAGGCTGACCCGGACATCGCCGTGGCCACAGCCCCAGGCAGTTGGCCAACGGCGGAGATCCGACAGCTCTTTGACGAGTCTCTTGCTCTCAAAGAGGACCCAGAAGAGCCACTTGTGGTGGAATCGTGAGGCTTGACATGCGCAGCTGCTCAAAGACCAGTTCTGTGATTGTAAAGGTATTCGTGCATGGTAGAGTTGGTGAGCAAGTGTGCAAGACTCCCGTTTTAAAATTCGGTGTATAAATGACCCGAGCGTTTCGTCTGCTTCAAGCCTGGGCAGCGAGATTTAGCGTTTCGTCTGCTTCAAGCAGCTTGGGCCGTGGGACTTATCCCAGATCTGCCAATATATCACATTTCTATTCTCGGAGGCTTTTCGGCACCGGTTGATCGGTACATATGTACAGTGTGCGTTGTTCCCCATGGTATGTTAAAGTCAGAAGCTCTCAGACGGAATCTGCGCTGGATGGCGTCTGTAGTCCGTCTGAACGAAATCGTTTTCTGCGCTCAAGGCGTCAAAAGAGCTGAGCTTCAGACGCCAGTTCGAGTGTCGTCAATCAGTAGGGCATGGAGATGGCAGGCCTTCTGACCCTAAACCCTAAATTGCCCGAGTGTGAGTGCCGAAACAGTTTGGTTTTGGGACATGTTCCGTGGGCTCTATCTGTCAGCCATGCTTGTTTGAGGACAGGGCCAAGTGCAAACCGCACCCGAAACCCGAACCCCTGAACCCCTTAAACCCCAAGCCTACCGGCCATTTGGCTCGGAAAGTCCTGCAAAGTCGGGGCGCCGTAGGCATCGTAGGAAGTTTCACACTTAGGCACCGCCAAACTCAGCCAATGAGCTCGTGAACTTGTCTAATATAGGGCCTTCACAACAAGTACTACTGGGAAGCCTTCCATACGCCATTGCACTTGGCTTCAGTAGTCGCAGCCCTCGAGTGAACCTGACAACGTCAGCCCCAAATCCGTAAAGCGACATCTCTTCAAAATACTCAATCCCGTAAGCCGTAAGCCCATGCAGCGCCAGAAACCTCGAAACGATCCTCAAGCATAGCCTGAGTCCGAAGCTAAGCCAAGGAAGCCATGAGCCCTAGCTGAGATCTCCAAGCCCTCATTCTTAAGCTCCGACCCCAAACACCTAAACCCTAAGGGAAAAAACTCCAAGCCCTCAAGCCTTCATCCGCCTTCTGACCGATGCTGGGGCCGAAGACCGGCCCGATGAAAAAGCTGAGTGCCGAGGTTCTGGACGAACTGAGTAGGCTTTAAGGTTCAGGGGGTTTAGGGTTTAGGCTTTAGGGTTTCTGTTGGACAGACGACTTATTGGGAGTGTGGAGGGTAGCGATCCGTGTCTTGTGGTTGAACTCACCCTTCTTACTGCTTGAATTGGTCAGGAATTCGTTCTTGCGTATAACCCAGTCCTTGCAAGGTGCAAGGCTTTCTATGTAGTTACTAGTTACCCTAACTTCTTCTGTGCTACCCCGCCTGTTTAGCCAGGTCTTCGCTCTACGGTGACGTTTAGGGTTTGGCTTGGCTCTTTGTGGCACTGCCGGGCTACTGTGTTCACAATAGTTTGCCGATCTGCAGTTGCGAGCACAATGTAACAGTGCCCAAAAACACCTTAAACCCAAAAATCCCGTTTTTTGCATACCTTCGATTCAACTCGACGGAAAGATCACGATACCCGACCCGGCCCGACCCTCTGAAAAGCAGACCATGGTTACACTAGAGTACAAGAATCATCCAGGAGGTGGCGAAGACGAGTCCCGAGACAGACTTCACAGATCCCCTCGGTTCCTTGCGCCTGGGCCATCCTTTCTCTCATAATGGGTTTAGGGTTTAGGGTTGGGCCATCCTGGGATTTCGGGGTATAGTGGAATTAGTAAAATACGGAACCCCGAAAAAGTATTCGTAATGCTTTAGGCACCTATATTACGGATTTTGGGCTGTTTGGTTTAAGGCGTGGCTAGCAATGGAAGGGTTTTGGGGCTTAGTTGAGACTTTTTAGATCCCCGGCTGGGGTCCGGCACTGGCACGAGTACAAGCTCCTGGTTCAACAGGGTTGAAGAAGATAAGCTCATTAGGGTGTAGGGTTTATAGAGTTTAGGGCTTATAGGGTTTAGGGTTTAGGGGCGAACATCCTTAGAGGTTGGCATGTGAGGGTTGTTCTGGGCAATGTTACTGTTTCGAATTGCCTTGCAAGCTGTGGCCTCATCTGCAGCACTGGGGTATGAATTTATGTGCTGTGGAGAGACGGGAAGCTAAAGCAAGCCATACCGCACATGCTGCGGTCCTTGGGGTTACAGCGGCGCGACAACCACCCCCGATGAATCTTTGAGCGATCAACAGGGTTTCAAGCGGCACGAGGGGTACTGGTATCCTGCAGTGACTCCCAGATGACAGCAACCCGGACCCCAACGAGCAAACTGCTTGACTGATCTTCCTCCGAGTCGGCCCGGCCCAGTCTCGAAGCAGTTCTTACAGGGTCGAAAGGGCGCAGGGTTGAGGGGGAACTTGCAGTCTCTAAACATGCCAGTCTGCAAAGAAGATGTGGCATCCACGCCATGTTGACCTTTGGGTTCTACAAAAGGGACGCATAGAGCAGAAAATCATCCGCTTCCCCAGGTGCAGTCGGCCCCTCACCAGCGATGGCCCTTCGCGCTTCCTATCTCCAGGCACCTTGGCATTTGGAGTTTAGGGCCTAGGGCTGCGTTGGATTTGGCGATTAGGACCAAAATGTTGGAACAAAGCAACGGCAAGAGCTTCGGCTGTCACACTGGCTCATGACCCATCGGAATTCCCTGCATCAGAAAGTCGGACCATTGATCGGATTCTCGGACGCATGTTGTGCAAAAGTCCTGTAACCGTCAGACTAGAGTGACTAGAGTTCCCTCCGATGTTTGTCAACAGCTGGACAGGGCCAGTCAGACGTTGGCTGAGTGTCACCTAAACAGACATCCCCCACCCGAGGCTTGAACGTTCTTGATATCGGATCCCCTGGCATCGTAAAATATGCGGATATCCAAAACCAACAATCTAGGTCCCTAGGTATTTTCTTGGAGTTCCCCCAATATCATCGCGAACGTCTGAAATATTACCAAAACCCTTGTTCCAAGTGCGAAGGCCAGCCCCCTCTACTAAGTGGATCTCAGGTTTCGGGAGCATGGATGATGGAGAGGAGGCGAAGAAGAAGTATCGGAGTTTAGGGCTGTGGGTTAAGGGTTCGGGTTCATAGGGGTTTAGGGTTTGGGGTTCAGAGTTTAGGAATTACGGACTGTTCTTTGGAGTATGTGTTGCGTCGCAGAAAAGGCAGTGGGTGGCTTAAGTTTTTTAAGGTTTGTGGTGTAAGGTTGGGTTTTGTATGCTTGGGAGGGGGGTTGAGTCTGGGGTTAGGGCCCGGGGCTTTGGCGATTCAGACTTTGAAATTGTCATTGGGGGTCTCCAAGTTCGGAGTGAGGTTGTCTGTTTTCGTGTCTTTGACGTTTCGAGGTTAGGGATTCGGGTTTACATATGGCTTAGTCGCCTGGGTGTTTCGGGGCTTGGGGTTGAGAGTTCAGGTTTTGGTCCCTGTGGTTTCGGGGTTTAGGCGTTGCTGTTCGGATTTCAGTGTTGAGCAAGGATTCCAATTTAGCACAGGCTTCGGGGTTTGTACTAGGTCTGTCTTTTTAGAGGTCCGGGCATGAAAAGTTGACAGATCGAGTAAGGTACCTTTACACGGAGCAAAACAGGGCAAAGGGATTTGGAATGTAGGCAGCCCTGCAACTCCTACAACCTCGGAAGTTGCAGCCCGTAAACCCCTAAAGCACGGAAAATTACAAATCACAGAAGCCCTAAACCCCCACCTTAAAAAATCGAAGAAGGCCCTTAAATCCTCGAAGCACTCTGAGGACGAGCTGGCCCAGCACCCAACTGTGCAAGCCGGGCGAGCGCAGAACTTGAGGCACCCGTTGCTGCTTCATGAGGGGGTGCCTTGATAAAGATTACGCATACGTATGCTGCCTACGAGGTTCGTAGAAGATGCTATGAGGGATACCACAGGGGTTCGCAAAGCGGGCTTGAGGGGCTTGTTTCTGCTATTCGGGTTGATATACGTTTGGGTCCTCAACTCCTATCTTTACTAAACACCATCCAGTGCTGTCGACGGTGTGCCAAGCGAGTGACAAAAAAAACCAGGATGGTTATCAAGAGGGGGGGGTTGTTGGGTTTGGACGCATCAACTGAAATCATTCGGAATCATTTGCTTGTTTTCTAACGAACCCGTGAAAACATATCGTTGTTGGGTTAGCCACCCCCCGCACACCCACACCCACCATACCTACCACACCGTCATCGCCGCACCCAAACACCTCCACCACACCACACCTCACCACGCTACTGGGACACTTGCAGGAGTCTGCTGTGACATGCGGGTATTGTTGGGGCCATACAGGCACTCCAGGCAAGGTTCTAGTGCATTGGTTCGCATTTACGTTATTTTCCGCGGATACTGATTTCATTCGTCCTGTCGTTCAAGTCAACCCGGCCGTCAAGCGCAAGGCGGAGGTCAAAACATCATGGCAGCAGGCAGCATGTCCTTCCCCAGATAGCTCTTTTCAAAAAGCAACACAACGACGCCAAACACGCAAGCCAGGTTTGAAATTGTCATGCTTAGTAAATGTTTAGATAAGTTGAGTTTTTGTCATTCTGTCAGATGTTGGTCGTAATTTTGCCCAAGCGGTGTGAACGACTTGTCTGCTATCTTTTAAACTTGAAGCGTTTCTTCGGAGCGGGGTCTCTTCAATTGCGCGGCACTCAGCATGCGACAGTAGCATTAGCCAGGAAAATGACGAAATAATTCAGATACCATACAGCATCAGAAAGCAGATGCTTTCTGAATCATTCCGACAACCTGGGGATACAACACTCAGACTTCCAGTCCAGGCAGTATGACCATGAATTACTCCAGGCTCTTGTCCACCGATTTGTGTTTCTTCCTTTGCCGTTAATTTCGTTAATGATCAAAAACTGGAGACACAACCGTCCGAACATGAGACTAGCCACGAACATATCGTGCAGCATGCCCCTCTGATAACCATTGTCGACAAAGAAAAAGGAAAAGTGCACATAGTTTTGTTGTTGTTGTTGTTGGTTTGTTGGTTTGTTGGTTTGTTTGTTTGTTTGTTTGTGTTTTCATCTTTTCAAGTTGCACTTTTGTTTACTTCTCATTGTTCTTGCTTCCTCTTGTCGCATTGGGAGGGCGCTTTCGAAGTACTGCGTCGTTTGTTGGCACATGACGGGGGGGGGGAAGTTGTTGGCAGATCCATTTGGTTTCCGAGTCTGCCGGACACCGAACCTGGCTTGAAACTAAGGTTTCGTGCATGGAGTCTTCTCTTGCTCTGACCGCTAAACTAGGTTGTCTTCGGCACAGCTTCAGATTACACTAATGGCTCCAGGCACAGAATGGGAACTATGAGCAGCAATACTTCCTTTTTGATTCGAAATAGTGCTTTTTCGCTCAGTAATATGAGGTCTCCACGGCACCTGATAACGCACTTTTCCGATTTAACCAACCAAGATGTTGCGTTTCCGGTTGTTAGCTGAAGAAAACCTATTTCTGGGCGCTTCGGCCTGGAAGTGCTGTCCCAGTTGCCTTCTTCTGGTCGGTTGTTAGCTGAAGAAAATCTCTTTCTGGACGCTTGCCTTCTTCTGGTCGGTTGTTGGCTGAAGAAAATCTTTTTCTGGGCGCTTCGGCTGGGAAGTGCTGTCCCAGTTGCCTTCTTCTGGTCGGTTGTTGGCTGGAGAAAATCTTCTTCTGGGCGCTTTGGCCTGGAAGTGCTGTCCCAGTTGCGTTCTTCTGGTCGGTCGTTGGCTGAAGAAAATCTATTTCTGGGCGCTTCGGCCTGGAAGTGCTGTCCCAGTTGCCTTCTTCTGGTCGGTTGTTAGCTGAAGAAAACTATTTCTGGGCGCTNGCCTGGAAGTGCTGTCCCAGTTGCCTTCTTCTGGTCGGTTGTTAGCTGAAGAAAACTATTTCTGGGCGCTTCGGCCTGGAAGTGCTGTCCCAGTTGCCTTCTTCTGGTCTGTTGTTAGTTGAAGAAAATCTATTTCTGGGCGCTTCGGCCTGGAAGTGCTGACCCAGTTACCTTCTTCTGGTCGGTTGTTGGCTGAAGGAAATCTATTTCTGGTCGCTTCGGCCTGGAAGTGCTGTCCCAGTTGCCTTCTTCTGGTCGGTTGTTGGCTGAAGAAAATCTATTTCTGGGCCGAAGCCGGACCTTCACGACAGGGTCAACGGAAGAAGACCAGCCATGTTGGCTGAAGAAAATCTATTTCTGGGCGCTTCGGCCTGGAAGTGCTGTCCCAGTTGCCTTCTTCTGGTCGGTCGTTAGCTGAAGAAAATCTATTTCTGGGCGCTTCGGCCTGGAAGTGCTGCCCCAGTTGCCTTCTTCTGGTCGGTTTTCAGCTGAAGAAAATCGTTTTCTGGGCGCTTCGGCTGGGAAGTGCTGTCCCAGTTGACTTCTTCTGGTCGGTTGTTAGCTGAAGAAAATCTTTTTCTGGTCGCTTCGGCCTGGAAGTGCTGTCCAGTTGCCTTCTTCTGGTCGGTTGTTGGCTGGAGAAAATCTATTTCTGGGCGCTTCGGCCTGGAAGTGCTGTCCCAGTTGCCTTCTTCTGGTCGGTTGTTGGCTGAAGAAAATCTTTTTCTGGGCGCTTCCAGGCGGTTGCTAGCTGAAGAAAATCTATTTCTGGGCGCTTCGGCCTGGAAGTGGACAGGGTCAACGGAAGAAGACCAGCCAACAACCGACCTCTTTTACTTTTTCTGGGCGCTTCGGCCTCGAAATGCTGTCCCAGTTGCCTTCTTCTGGTCGGTTGTTGGCTGAAGGAAATCTTTTTCTGGGCGCTTCGGCCTGGAAGTGCTGTCCCAGTTGCCTTCTTCTGGTCGGTTGTTAGCTGAAGAAAATCTTCTTCTGGGCGCTTTGGCCTGGAAGTGCTGTCCCAGTTGCCTTCTTCTGGTCGGTCGTTGGCTGAAGAAAATCTATTTCTGGGCGCTTCGGCCTGGAAGTGCTGTCCCAGTTGCCTTCTTCTGGTCGGTTGTTA
>BGNK01000378.1:15383-32735 GCA_003297005.1 Symbiodinium sp. clade A Y106 | reverse complement strand
TGTTAGCTGAAGAAAATCTATTTCTGGGCGCTTCGGCCTGGAAGTGCTGTCCCAGTTGCCTTCTTCTGGTCGGTTGTTAGCTGAAGAAAATCGTTTTCTGGGCGCTTCGGCTGGGAAGTCCTGTCCCAGTTGCCTTCTTCTGGTCGGTTGTTGGCTGAAGAAAATCTATTTCTGGGCGCTTCGGCCTGGAAGTGCTGTCCCAGTTGCCTTCTTCTGGTCGGTTGTTAGCTGAAGAAAATNCTTCGGCCTGGAAGTGCTGTCCCAGTTGCCTTCTTCTGGTCGGTTGTTAGCTGAAGAAAATCTATTTCTGGGCGCTTCGGCCTGGAAGTGCTGTCCCAGTTGCCTTCTTCTGGTCGGTTCTCAGCTGAAGAAAAACCTTTTGGCAGATTGGATTTTGAAACCCTAACCCTAGCCCAACCCTCAGCCCCTAGGGCCCTAGAGCCTGAAGACCTTAAGCCCCGATGCTAACAGCCCCGAAAGCCCTAACCACCCCCCCGCCCCTCCCAAAAAAGAAAGCCGACCTCTACAAACCCCTAAACCCGAGACCTTCTGCCCTTTTCTGCCTCCTTCTTGGGGCAGGGGAGGACTAGTGGTCGCGGACCTAACCAAGCGGGGTGTGGCAGGGACCCTGGTCTCCAGAGAACAGCTTTGGGTTTGAGATTCAGCTTGTGGGAAGGGGCTTCAACTCTGAGTAATTATAGTGCCGTCTTTTCTTTGGGCTCAGACAGATTGCTTGGGGTGGTACCCTTCTATTCGTGGTGAGGTGGATTTTGTTTGCAATGTTTGCAACCCCCGTGTCAAGTCGAGCGAGGTCGAGGATCTTGCAGGGGTTGTTCCTGGAGTTGCACTTTTTCTTCCGATAAGCTGGTGAGTATGCTTTTACTATATTTTACTCATGTTGCTTCTGGGCCGGTTTGCCTGACGCTAACGAGGACCCTGTCACGCGCACTAGACTTTCGAACTGCATGGGGTGAATGCAAGCTGAACAAACAACCCGACTTGAGACGTTCGCGCCCAAGGAAATGTGCAAAAGAGTCTTAAGAGTATTTCCGAAGCTTGTACGGGACAAGGTTTCTCCTGTCCCATTGACATGACACCAAAGGTCAGGCCCGGTGCCTTGCAGTTGGAGGAGCGAGTGAGCAAAGGAGGGAAAGAGGGACAAACAGTCTCCTAAACCCTAAAGCGCGCAAACTGTCTTGAAGCTTAAACCCCGATGACCTACGCACCCAAAGCCCAACAGCCTCGAGCAGCCGTTCATCGCCTCAGGCGGAGTGTTTCGAAGAGTTCGGCTTAAGGCTCCCCGGTATTGTCGGTCTCTTTGAGGGATGCAGGATGATTACAAATTTGTCTTGAAGAGAACCTACTGAAGCTGCGCCACCCCAAATCCAAAACCTTGAGCTTCTCAGTTCGTTCACGCTCAGCGACACCCTAAACTCTAGCCGCATGGCTCCTAAGACCCTCGAAGCCAAGCTCCAACCACGTACCACGAGCTAAGGTAGCTTGGTCTGGAGCTTAGGGCTTTCGGATGCAGGACGTAAGTTTATGCCTTTAGACTCTTTGGAGTTTAGGATTTGATTTCGAGTTTAAGCGGAGATACCAATTTAGAGTCTCCTTCGGGCTTTGCGCCGGAGGCTGTTCTGCTTGGCTTGGTTCCCGCATGTTCCTGAGAAGCCTAGCAGGGCACAGTGTAGAAATATGCCCAGACAAGGCTCATCTCGCTCCGCGAGATCTCAGGATGCAAGGAAGCCTCAGTGCGACACTGAACCGATGTACACTCTTGCTTGGAGTTTCTATTCGACACCCCATTGCTTACAGACTGGACCACACTTACCTATTCGCAAAGCACTGCAGCGACGAAACCCACGGTGTACAGGTGAGGGCTTCTTTCTGTGATGTTAGGCGGTTACAGCATGAAAACCCTTTCCAAAAAAACCACATGCAACCCTGAACAGAAGCGGGTTCTCCGGAACCCTAAGGCCTTAAACCCGAACCCAAGGTCCTAATTAGGGTTGTCAACTTGAGTCTCGACCGGCAGGGACTACTTCGACCAGTTTGGGCAGCCTCGCTTCTGCAATCTCTCCATGTCTGTGGCTGCTCGGAGGTGTCCGGCTCGGTACGGAAAACACCAGTCAGACCGTCCCCCCGCCCCTCCAACTAGCCGTGTTTTAACGATGAGGGTCAGGTACCAATGTAAGGGTTTTGAGTTTAGCATGTAGGGTTTAAAGTCTCTGACCTGTCGTCGGATTAGAGTGGATCTGGGATCTGGAGTACCAGACTCTGCTTAGGCTGTTCTGCAGAAGCGATGCTTTGAATTTGAATGCTTCACACCCTGACAACGCAGGCTGTAGTCCTCTCCGATCTCGTTTTTGCTTTCCTCCTGGGCCACCCCTGGCTAGTCAGTAGGCAGCCACCCTAAACCCTAAACTCTAAACCCCTAAACCCTAAACCCTAATAGAATTCTTTGCATTGTGATCCTTGGTATGAAGCTGTGTCTTTGTGCAGAACACGCACACAACATCTTTGCATGGCACCTGGGATGAAGGCAGCTTTTTATACATGGACGAGAGGCACGTGAGCAAATTTTTCGTCTTTGCATATGATGGGGCTGAACCCTTTCTGCATGGTGCCGAATTTACGAATGGGTATTCATCTGCATGGGACAGTGGCTGACCTTTTCTGCATGATGCTGAATTTGCGAATGCGTATTCGTCTGCATGGGACAGTGGCCGATCTTTTTCAGCATAAATCATACTGCATGCCACCGCAGCAGAAACCAAACGACGACGGAGGGGCAAACTTCCCCGGCATGTCGGTGCAGTTTTGTGGTGAAGGCACCAGCCGTGCCACACCAGTGTGAGGGGCTGCTGAATGTAGTCTGCTGAACATACAACATGGTACGCGTGGAGACATTTTGAAACAGTCCTGGGCCGCAGCAAGCAGTCATAGCGAACAGCTTGCAGAAAGGCTCTTTTGACGCTCCAAGCAATGCCCTTACGTAGCATAACCCTCATGTCGTTTCTTTGTTATTCCTTATTTCCTTTATGGTCTGATTGCTTGGATGCCGTAGTCGTCAAGGTAGCAACGTCAGAGGCTCATGAATCCGTGCCTGCCCTGGGCGAGTGTGCGTGTCGAAACCCTAATAGGCAGAAGAGGACAGCCCGGGTATTTAGCCGACCGCCCGGGTTGCCCGCATCTTGGCTCCTCGACTCATCCTGGCCTGCCGAGTCTCGGATGTTGAACTTAGGGTTTAGGGTTTAGGGTTCTTACCTCGCTCCGCGGCGTATCGGGATACATTCCGGATCGGTCATTTGGCGACAGCGATTCTGACGGCGACGGGTACTTGCCATGGGTGTTTGATCATGACATGTTTTGCTATACAGTTGTGAAGCTCAGAATCATGCGGCCAATGATCAGTTTCCATGTCGACCGCTTGCAAACCATGAGCCTGAGCCAGTGTCCGATTGTGCACCGGGCAAAGGAGGTGAAGCAGTGCAAAATGCAAGTGGACCTTGCGAGAATTCCTCGAACTGAACCGCCAAAATCGA
Organism: Symbiodinium sp. clade A Y106; assembly: GCA_003297005.1. Classification (NCBI taxonomy): domain Eukaryota; class Dinophyceae; order Suessiales; family Symbiodiniaceae; genus Symbiodinium; species Symbiodinium sp. clade A. The sequence goes on along the minus strand of BGNK01000378.1, from coordinate 29,190 downwards.
AAGCTGAAGCCCCAAACCCTTGACGTGAAATCCTGGAGTCAAAAACCCTACAGCCCTAAACTTCGTACGCTGGAGCCCTAACCCTAAATCCTCGGACCTAATACCGAAACCCCGAAGCCCTCAGGATTCAACCTTAAACCTGGAGCCCAGACCCTGAAAGCCCTTGCAAACACTCCCAGAGCCAAAGAACCCTGAATGAACAAATTTCCCAAGCCTTGAACCAATCTAAACGAAAAAATCCAAGAACCTCACGGCCATAAACTCCCTCTTTAACGGACCCGTCGTTGATTCAGAAGAAACTCCCTGAAGGCACCCAGAAGTCTCCCGAGTCTTTGGCTCCGTCTCCTCGGATTCCTCGAGAGCTCCGGAGCAGCTTTTGGGGCTGAAAAGTTGTGTATTTGGGTTTGTGTGTGTGAGAGAGGGTGGGGCGTTCTTGTTCTTCTTGTTTGGGTCAAAGCCATGCAGGTGTTTGAGGCTTGAGAGCTGTGGCTCAGGGTTTCTAGTCGGTATGCCTCAGGGAGTTGAGCGCTGATGCAATAGTTAATATGTTAGTCGTTGAGCGAACATGGACGTCTGACATGAATGCAAGAACTTGAAGATTGCTCCATGCCCTGCAATAGCCCACTTCAAGCTCCATCCAAGTCACACAGTTGCGCCTCTTCCCGCTCTTCAGCTGCCTTTTCGTAGTCGCAGGTATCGTCAGCACCAGTGTTGTCATCAGCGCTCGGCACTGCCAATGTCACAATCCTCAACGTGGCCCTCAGTCTTGTGTCAAGAACAAAAGGTGATTTAGGTGCCGCTCCTCTCTACTTCTAATGCCAATGAAGACGAGACCGCGACGACGACCACGATCTCGATGCTGCTGGGCCTCGTGCCGTCGTCTCACTTCCCCTCCCCCTGCTACTGCTGCTGCTGCTGCAACCAGGATGACAAGTGACCGTGAGGCTTGAGCAGTATTGATAATGCCTTTGCCATTCAGCACAGAGCAAGGCATGTGTTCTCCCTCTCTGCCGTGGCGTATCGATCCTTCGCAGCAGATCATCTTTGCAGCGATTGGCTGTAGTCGGAGTCCTTTTCTTTTTTCGGCGCTTGAACTTTGGGTGATGGCCAAGCAGTAGGGACTACATCTTGTGCGCCGAACCCCACATGGCATACAGCAATATAAGCTTCACTGGGTGCGGTGTAGATGGTGTGGAATTTGGGGTGTAGACCCGAAGCCGAAGCTGGATCTAAGCCCAACTACGTATTGTTTCAGCCCGGCCCCTGGATCCTCCTAGGATTTCGTGCGAACGGAGGGGTGAAGCAGCTTGAGAAAGCGAGGCTAAAACCCCGATGATGCAGCCCATAAATACTCTATGCAAGCAATCGAGGGTCTCTCAAAGCTCTACGGCCTCGTCTAGGTGTAAGGTTTGGGCTTCAAGCTTTCGGGTTCAGGGTGATGGCTTCAGCATTCCGACAGTCTTCCCTCCCCAGAAAACAAGGTCCCAACGAGGGTAAGCTTAGGATTTAGCCTGTCAAGAGTCTTACGACAAGGCAAAGCGAGCTCCATGATCGAGAGGGATCGGCAGCTGCATCTGGCCAGCATGCGTCGCAGTGCCGAAAACTGATCATTAGGAATGGTGTCCCGACCCTCGCGCGGAAACGGGGGTATTCGAACTCGAAGGTTCGAGGCTGTTTGAAGGCTGAAGTTTCACCTTTTCAGGTATTGAAGGATTGAAAGGTTTCGGTGTTCGTCGAAGGTTCAGGCACGCTGGTATGCGCAATTGAGCGGGCGGCGAACCTCGAACCTGTTCTTTCGATCTTTCAGGCTCGAATAGCAGCTTCTAGCCCAGTCTCCAAACTTGACTTAGCCGCGGCCAAGTTCGATCGGCTCTGAAAGATTCATCTCAAAGATTCTCAGCTTGCAAGTTCGACAGTTTCGAGTTTGGAGCGAAATTTCGAGTTTAAGAGTTCGACAGTTTCACAGCCTGAAAGTTCCAAGGGATGAATGAAGGTTCGAAAGTGTCGAACTTGACAGTTTCGCTCCAAACTCAGCTCTCGGCTCGCCGCGTTAAATGCACGATTCGAAGATTTCAATGTTGAGTGGTTTTGAGCCCGAAGGGCTGAAAGTGTGAAAGCCCGAAATAGTCAAGGTCTGACTGCATGAAAGTAAACTCCAAGCTCCAGCTTCAGTCAGGATCACTCAAGCTTGAAACGTTCAAACTCTCAAACTCCAAACTCTACATGGTCCAAGCTTTTCAATCTTTCCATCTCCCCAATCTAGCCCTCCAGGTGATGCGTTGAACTTTGCAATATTTGAGATCGAAAAACCCTACTCACGACAACCCAAGTATGTTACGAATGCCGGGTCTTCGGATGCACGTTGTGCCACACGTTGCAAGTGGCGCAGTAGCGTACTAATTTCCAATACTATTTCGAGGGTTCCTTATTATAATTCGAGCATAATGGTCCCCGAAACCCTATTCTAACTCTTAAGGCCTCTGTAGTATACAAGTCTGATCAGACCGGCAGGCTCCAGCTTTTTCTGCGTTGCAGATATAGGGTCTGGTCTAAGTCTAGTCGCAGGAACAAGGACAAGGACGACAGCCCCATAAACCTGTTCTAGCGTTGCCAGGCTCAAGAAAGGAACTCTAATCTAGCTTGAAGCTCGGGCGCGGACACTAAGGCAGAAGGAAGCGAAGGCGTCTCTTTACAGGCCTTGTTTTGGTGTCGGGGGGTCCGAGGGGGGCTAGTAAAAGTTGCGGAAGTTTTCAGATTGTTTTGGAAGCTTTGGAGTGACTTTGCAACGGCTCGGTGCAGGCTGAAGTTTTCTTTGCAGGATTAGGCGACGTCGCGTGACCTTCGGATGATGCACTACGGACCACTGAATCTAGAATCTTGAATTACGGCACAGTCTTCGCCTCAAAGTCCGGCATCCCTTCTTTTTGGGGAAAGGCTGCTTCTGTTTGCCCCTTGAAAGCCCTGAGTATCTTGGAACCACGAGCTGTGTATGCTTGTTCTTAACGTCAGTGAGTGTGCGGTAGGTGCGGAACCCTAACAGCTAAGCCCAACTTCGCACCCAAAGCTGTCTTGAGAATAAGGTGGTTCCGGGGAAGCCAAATCCAGAAAAAAAGGTGTCATTAGACCACGAACCGGAATCCTCCAGCCTTTCTCCCTCCAACTCGAGAGCGGCTACTCGTGTTCTTAGCATGCTTACTGCGGCATTTGCTGGTGTAATGATGTCCACCTTGGTGCTTGTCCTGCGTGCCAATATGACAATCCCTTCATGGGGTGTCTACAGAGGGTTACTTGTCGGCGTGTCTTGCAGGTCGTCGTGCTCAGCCCAAAGCCCTAAACCACCCTCCCAGCGAATGGAATGGAAAACTTGGCCAGGAGCCTGGCGTCCGACGAGCGATACCGCATGGCGGATGTCAGGCCGCCGCGAGACTAGATGGTCCCAGTTGTAGTGTTGGGCACGTAGGGTTTATGGGCGTGTTTAGGGTAGAAAGGGATTTCTGGGTTTAGCGGCTTAGCGATTACTCGCTTGGGGTTTGCGGGTTTTACGGATCTGGGGGTCAAGGGTCTGGGGCTTGATATAGGGCCTACAGGGTTTAGTTTGGAGGTTTTATGATGAAAGCCACGCGCCTTGATTTAGGGAGTCGTGGTTACAGCTGCCAGAGGCGCACTCCGAGACATACCAAAACATAATTTTTCAGGTTTCGGATGTACTCGGTTGAGAATCCACCAAACCCTCATCCTGAGCCCAAAACCCCGGATCTCTGACCCCTAAAAAATCCAGGAACTCCTTAAATCAAGCCCAAGCCCAAAGCCAAACCCACCACGGCGTTTAGGGTTTAGGGTTTAGGGAGCCCAACCCAAACCCACCACGGCGTGCAGGCAGAGGCAGCATGATCTGATCATGCACAAGTTTCCAGACCGGGAGGCGAAGGACTCGGGTTTTCAGCACTCCGACATGTTTTGGTTTAGGGTTTAAAGTTGGGGGTGATGCTCCCAGTTAGGGTCAGGGTTTAGGGAACTCTGAGGGTTTCGAAGTCTCAGGGCGCTGAGGGTATTCTCACAGATCAGACATGATATCTTCAGCGGTTCCGAGTCTTACTTATACTTAGAGATCAGACATCTACTTCTTGGCTCGGATGTGGGCTTTGGGGTGTTGCAGGGATGTTACTTACGTTAGGGTCCTGCACGGGGGCTTTGTATCATAGGCTTGACCTAGGGTCTTCGTTTCGCTTTGGATTTCGAGGTGCTGGGATCAGGGTTTTGAGGTTCAGGCCTTGTGGTGCTGGAATTACGGTCAATGACGAGGAGACTATTGAATATCGGGATCAATGATGTTCAAGCAAAACGTAACGGTTTGTGGTTTAGACATCCACACCTCCCCTACGTTTCCTTCAACTTCTGTGGTGCACCGAACTTGATTCATCCTAAGCCTTCGAGCAAAAAAAACCTACACCCGAGCTATGCTCCCTTCAGCTTTCCCTTCAAATTTCTTTGTACGTGTGGCCTCGCGACGACACTGAAATCCTGTACATACACTGCCCAGACACCTCTAAGCCCAAACAAGCCTAAAGCCCTGAAGCCAAGAGTCTGAGTTGCGAGAGTCCATAGCCGAGATCTTGCGGTAGTCAAGAGAGTCAACCTGATTCTGTCGGCAGGGCACATGCGGGCGGGGGGGGGGGGGGNGGGGGGGGGGGGGCTTTCGCTTGTTTGTTCCACTGTCTACTGACGTAAGCCGCGGTTCGAACAACATGCACGGAGTCTGCCATGAAAGACTGGAGTCACACCGACTTCGAACCGGGAGACCTCACCTGGCGGGTCCGAGTTGTGAGAGCGTAAAGCCCTAAGCCCTGGATCTAATCAAGGAGAAGCCCTACACTCTGGCAGCCATAAGACGCCACAGCAACTTCAGCTCCTTGGAGGATCGAACGCCCCGAGCCTGTCAATTTTTACCACCGGGCGCAGCTCCCGAGGCCTGAAGCGATCTGAGAACGTTTAAAATGAAGGGCAGTTTCATTCTATGGGCCGGTTTAGGGTTTAGGGTTGTCTATGGGGTTTTTTGGCGGGCTTTAAAAACTGTACAAGGGACCGGGAACACGTATGATGAGGATCGTTTGTTTGGGTCTAAGTCCGTGTCCTGAAGGCTTTCGAGAAGCAGGGCGCCGTTTTGTTTTGAAGCGTAGCTCAAGGAAGCTCAGCTTGTGTTTGTGTGTATGTGTAATATGCAAGCTGTATGTATGTAATTATGTTTATAGTCCTAGGCATAGCTACGAGAACAAGATTTGGCCATTCCTGCGCAGTGCATTAGTTGCGTGGTCTGCTGCATGCAAAGGTGTACATGCAATTCTACAGATCATGTGTGGGCATTGCCTGCAAAGTTCGGTCTTGTGCAGGATGGAGAGCCGGAAATGTCGGCATTTTGGAGTATTGGTTGATATGACGTCACTACTGCCCGGGCACATGTGAGTCATCCGGTGGTCCAGCAATGAATGAGTCATCCGGTCATCTCGTGTATGAAATTAGGATGGCTCCGCGATCCGATGCGGGCAAAGGCAGGCCACAGCTCAGGACAAGCAATTACGGAACGTTTGAACACTTGATACACGCACCTTTAAAACCAGACCAGCCCAAGTCTTGATTTCCACGCTTCAAACCCCACATTCCGAAAGCCTGCCGTCACAAAGCAGGCCATGCTGCCTGTGGAGCCTCGGTCCCGGCAGGCAGAACGCGAAGAACGCAGGCCTGGGCTGTTCCGGAGTAGTATGTTGCGGGTAGCTCTCCGCAGTACGATGCCGCTGCGATTGCTTCTGCGATTACAGTCTTGTGGGGATCCCATAAAGACTTTAGTGCTAGAACTCGCCTTTGTTGCTGTAAGTTTATCCTGACGTCGTCTAATACAGTCTAGCATGTTGCGTTTCAGCCCATATAAGCGTGAACTTGTATTCGCACAGACTTTTGCCGCGGTAGCCTTCATGTCGGTACACCTCACTTGGAAAGCCTCAGGCCCTGAACCTTGTACCCCGATCTAGCTATGCACGACACCTTTGACACTAGTGCAGTTTGTTTCGGATTTTTTTCAGCCAGAGCTGAGAATTTGGGAGTGTCCGCAAATGCTTGGATCCCGCTCAATAGCTAAGTAGGCAATGTTTGTCCTGCTTCTGCCAGGGAGCTCGGCAACAAGAATTGATATACGAGGACCACACAGGAAAGCCTGTAGGCTTGTGTGGGGACCGCGGGAGTCCTGCTGCATTCCTGTCGAGACACATCAAACTGCAAGGTGGGCTCCACGGCGATAGGAGAAACCTGTGAAGTAAAGCTGTCACTCCTGCACAGGGCTTGGGCCAAGATATGTTAAGAGAGAATTTCCGCAAGCCCTTTACCCAAAACCTCAAGCCTTTTGGAAACCTGTATTTCAATAATGTCTTAGCCTAAGCCACACGGTGCCAGGCGCGGCGAGCGCTTGAACATGTCCCTGGTCATTTTGGGGGTTAGGCGTTGGGTCTCGTGCTCGGGTTCAGGATCCGGGTTCAGTGTTCAGGGTTTCAGAGTCTCAGAGTTTCAGGTTGCGTGCTAAACTGTTGTTTGGTCAAACATGGCATTCACCAAGTCCGTTGCAATGGGTTGCCAGTTTGGGGTTAGCACCGGATTGACAGATGTTTCTGGAAGAGAATTGTGCCTTGCAAAGGAGAGAGACCCGAAACTCTTGAGCTTGAACCCAACACGCAAAACGACAAACTCGATAAGCCTGAATCCTAAGCCCTTCAACCGGCATGCTAGCTTAGTACAGGGGGTCCTGGGGCTGCAGTTGGACAGGGCGAAGTTGTGAACCTTGCAAAACCCAAATCCCGAAGCCCCGCGCTCATATGCGAAAGCTTGTGGTTGTGCTTTGATGTAGCCCCTATGACTCAAGCTTGAATCCGGACCTCCAGAGCTCGGAATGCTTGAACTTCCACAATCCCTGCACCGGCAGCTCCAACACCCCGAATCTTGAAGCCCCAGAGCCTGCAAACCTTACCTTTCACCATTTTCCCCTCCTAAGCTTGGCAAGGTATCTCGCGGAGGTGACACCGCAGTGCCTTGGCGGGGGTGTGTGTCTGCATTGAAGGTGTAGTAGGTCTCCAGGTTTAGATGGAGGGTCTGCGTGATATATAGTGTATTGTAACCCACCCCCACCACCACCAACCAATCAAGAAGACAAGTCTAATTATTTAGGCCCCTCTCGTGTCTTTCGGGCCTGCAGGATTGATGTTGTGGGCCTCGCTGTAGGGGAGCTGAGGACGAAGTAAGCCCCAAGACAATATGTCCCTAAACCTAAACCCTACCTGGAGACCCCGAAGCTCCAAAGCCCCAAACCCTGGACCCAAAGGCCAAAGCCCCTACACCCGAAAGCCATAATGTGCTTGTTTAAAGGTCGAAAATCCGCTTTGTTTGTTTTTTCGACCTGCGCTCCTTGAATACGCAGCCTTGGCTACCTTCAGGGTTCTGGAGTTCGGGTTTGAGATTGCACTTTTTTAAAGGGTAACACGAGCTTATTGTAAGGGTTGCCGAAGGGATTGCAAAAGTTTACCCAAAGGTCCGTCGTATCTCACGATGAGGTCTTAGAGCCGAAATTCCTTAACCAGAGCCTGCATCCGCCCAGCTGCATCCGCTAAGGCCGCCGCATCAAAAGCGAATGCACTTGTTCCCTCATTTCCTAGGCTCCTATCCCGGCTAGCCCTATATAGTTACCTCAACTTACATGCCCGACACATCTTGAACCCTTAGCCCCCCTAAAAAATCTCAAGAGCCCCAAAAGCCTAAAACCTCTGAAGACCTCGAAACTTTGACTTCGTGACGACCTGCTCAGGAGCATCTTCGTGGTCCCTTGGCTACACTTCTGGGGTTCAGGGTTGGAGGTTTAGCATCCACCTGGGAGTTTCCGACAATTAGGGGTACCTCGTGTTGGGGTCCTTCTAATAAGGAGCCTACTATTTGGGGTACTTTATTAGGGTCCCCTATTTTCGGAAACTCCCACCTCGACCGTGAATTGAAGCAGTATGTGTCGTAGGTTACCATTTTACGCACAACCGAAAACAAATCTCCGAAACAAATCTGACAATTCATGGTCGAGGCATGGGAATTAGACACTAGACTCTGGACCATGGCCGTGGATTGGAAAAGCCTCGAACAGAAGCTCTAGAATCCCTAAGAGGAAGGCCCCCGTGCCCGTGTCCTAGAGTCTGAAGACAGTAGCCCTAACCTTCGAACTCTTCCGACTTCGATTTTTCCATCCGACAGATGGGACCCAGACGCGTAGAATTACTACGGCAGTCAATGTCAGTGAAACTTGATCTGGAATGGTGTCGATGAGTATCATCACTGCTGTTGCCGCCTCGCTTAGCTCAGACTCTGTCTTGGAGTCGAGGTTCCGGGGCACGGAGCTCTAACTTCAATCTCTAGAACTAAACCGTCCCAAACCCTATAAACTCTGAGTCCGACACGCTATGCCCTAGAACCTAAACCCCGCAAACCCCAAACCAAACCGCCTAGGCTGCAAGCCCTTTCCTAGGTGAAGAGGCAAGGATGGATCTTCAACTACGAGGCACCTCGGAGGGGTGCAGAGGAAATCCCCTCTGCCTCAGAAACCTGATTCAGAAATTTCAAGTTCCACGGGCCCGAAATATTCGGGTCTATGGAAGTGACCATATAAAGGCCTCAAAGAGGTTCCATCAAACAGCCCTAACCCTAACAGGAATCACAATCTTTCTTACTCAGGTCCTTAGATTACTTTTCGGTGGATCGGCTCGTCGGCGGTGGGGTTAGGAGCTAAGTGGCGTATGGGTTCCAGACTCATCGGGTTAACCCCTTTTTTCAGAGCTTGTTTTGCCCTAAAGCTGCGAGGACGTGAGGGAGATCTCCGAGAAGATCGATGCCTGGATGAAGGCGGCACCCTAAGCCCTAAACTAAACCCCTCAAGCCTGAAAGGCCCTGCAGCCACAATCAGCCCTACCAGCCCGGTAGGTTTAGGGTTTAGGGTTTAGGGATTGGAGAGAGCTCCGGGTTCAAAAAAAGAAAAGGGGTTTAGGGGTTTAGGGGTTTAGGGTTTAGGGGTTTAGGGGTTTAGGGTTTAGGGATCAGAGAAGCCCTCGAAAGATGCCTGGATGAAGGCGATCGACTTGACGTCTAACCTGGGAGTGGATCGGCCGGGGGCCTGGTAGAGTTCCGTTTGGGGCTATGTTGGGAGTTTCCGAAAATAAGGGGTACTTCATTTTGGAGTCCTTATAATAAGGATCCTACTATTTAGGGTACTAGAATAGGGTCCCCTATTTTCGGAAGCTCCCATGTTGGGATCCTACTACTTGAAGGAGACTTAGGTTCTAGAGAGGGGACCTTGGGAAGCGGGCACCTGATCTTAGGATCCAGTTGTTACATAGGGTATTAGAGATCGTGCTTTAAGCTTAGTATCAGAGGAAGCAGCCACATTTAACGTGCTACTCTACATTTCCTCGTGCCCAGTATTTAATTGGGGACAACAGCCTCAGTACTTGATAAGTTTGTCCTTCAATTTTGGGCCCTGTAATTTGGAACACTTTGGTACAACATACCAGCAGCCTTTTCTTGCAGCTTTTACTGAAACCGGCTTCTCTAGCAGGGCTAAGCTTGTTTTTACGGGACCCTGTCCCAAACATCGTAGAATCTGTCTCCATATGGCCCCATCCAACTAGCCCCCAGCGACACGCCAGGAAAGGTATCTTGAATCGATGCACGGGTAGCAAGATGCAACTCTCAGTTTGTTTGAAAGGAAACAAGCATGGCATAGGCCTTCAAAATCCCTTTGCACATACACACATAATCACACATACACATCCAGAGTTTGCTGCATACTTGTCAAGGTGCGAAGGGGCAGGGTTCGACAGAGGCCGACAGTCTTACGTGCACACACACACAAGGAAAACCAAATGTCACAAGCCGGCTCACAGAGCCCGCAAAATCGACTCTTCAACCGGCTTTGCAAGTCCTAGCCATGTTTGCAGGTCGACTTTCTCCCAGCTCTTCGTGGATCTCGATCTCTACCACAGGGACCTTCATGAACCAAGCTCCGAAACGATGAATAATCAGTAGATTGTGTTACCAGGGCGGGCGACCCCCCGCCCTATTGATTTCTAGACGCCGCAACCCCGAAGCCCCGACCTTCAGGGATCTTCCAGGTATCCTGATAGCTGGATGCTCCCAGTACGTAAGGCCTTGCAGGTCATTGTTTCTACATAGATGTCTGAAGAATTATGGTGTTCTTTTTCTGCGGTACCTTTGAATTTCTACTAAATGGACCCCGACCCCAGTACCGTGTTCTAATTATCAGGGCTCCTGTATTACCTAGAGGATTTTGGGTAAACTCCGGAGTTTGTTGACGGTTTGCGGATTTACTTTGGGTACTTAGGGTTCAGAGGGTGGATCGTTCGCCCCTCTTTTTGTTTGTCTGACCACGGAACCTGTCTTGGAATTGAACATATCCCTAAACCCTAAACCGACTCGTCCTTGCTAGGTAGGAGGGAAAAACCCTAAACCGATAGGCAAAAGGGAAGGCTTTGTTTGAAGCTGAGGGGCACCTAGTTACATCAGCATCCAACTGTTCGAAGCCTATACCAGACCCTAGGCTCCCCCGCGTTTCGGGATTAAGGATTTTAGGGTCTTTATGGTTTCAGGAGTTCGAGAGAGATTAGGGTAAGTTAAGGTTTGAGGCTACATGCTAGGGTTTGGGGGATTTCGGATTTGGTGTGTTTTGTTTTGTTTCTGGGCGCGGCCTCGCAGTCGAACCAGCCCAAGCTTCCTTAGAAGAGCCGTGGCGAAAGCCAGGACAAGCTGCCGTATGTTTGGGCACACCAGGTCCGGCATCCATTTAAATAAAAGTGTGGGGTCACCATTAAGCGATAACATCCCTACGTTGCATCCTGTAAGGCCCAAACAGATTTTGACAAATCTCCAGATAAGGGCTTTGGGTGCAGGGTTTGGCGTTTACGTTGGTTCCCTTTACTGCTGGTGCATTTGCATGTTACATTTCCCTTGATTTGGGTTTCAGATGTTGCTTTTTCCCATCGTATCCAATCCTCACATAGCCGATACCGATGCAGTTTCTACAAAGGCTGAAACACAGGGAGCGCCCCAAATACCCCTTATTTATGGACTTTTCCTGAAATGAACGACTATTCTTTATAAGGTATAGTCTTGAAGTCGTTGGTCTGTTATTTTTGGGGCTTGGGGGGTTTTGTCTGTGGTTTTGGGGGTCAAGTTCACTATGGGTTTTGGGTATTGCGGATGTTCACATACGGTGGGCTCCCCCGTCTCCGCTTCGGAGGTCGAATTTCGGTTGGTTTGGCCCAGTGCATGCGCAGGTTTTCGACGCGTATGCCAAGCCCATGCGGCTGACATCTGGCGATCCAGACTTTGGCGAAGACTCGCAGGACCATGTAGAGCGTAGGATCCGGGGTTTAGGGTGAACGAAACTTGAAGCCCCGGACCCGTGCTGTAGGAGCCTGATTAAGCAATCAATGGGGTTCTTATCGAATACTACCTGCGAAAGTTGCCCGTATGTCTGGATCCTACAAGTTCAATATTGGGGTGGTTCGAAATGGTTCGAAAACGGTTTCTTCGTTAGGTTCCTGCATTATCACATGACGCAGGAAACCATGGCAATGTAAACAAGCGCTGTAGATTTTCAAGGGTTTGTGGTTTCGGAGGAAGGTTTCAGAGTCTATACTATAGAGGTTGAGGGTGTCATCAAATGGTGAGTTCTGCATAGTAGTGAAGGAAAAAGTTCACGTCCTGTTGGCAGCTGAGGGGTTGCCCCGAGAGCGTTCTGATACGCGTCACACGTCTCAGCCTTACCTCCTATAGGGCTTCATAGGAGTTATGTTGGGGTTAATGACTATTCCTTCGAGGATTTATCACTTCTGGTTTAGGGCTCAAAGCTTCATGTGGAACTGAAAGGCGCTGGCTGTTAACTGTTAGTTTCGGCTGATCAGACCTCTTTCAACTACGGGCGTAAGGATTTCCAACAGAATCCAGGAGGGGCGCATACGATCGTCACTCTGCGTCTGCAAGTGGGACTTCATGGCCGTTCTTGACAGGCGATTGGCTGTGACTTCTTGGGGCGAGTGGTTCGAACGTTAACCGTGCACTGAGCTCCCCTTGCATTTAGATTGTTGATTGCGCACCCTCAATGAGGCAGACAAGAGGCTGCAAACCAACATCCCGAACCGCCTCAACCGACGCCCTAGTCGGCGTAATCCCTTTCAAAGTGCGCAACCCCAAACACGCACATCATGGAGAATGGAGGGGTGCCAGTGTAAAGAGTTGAGGATTTCAGTAGGATGATGTGTGGTAGCTTCCTCGATTTTTTCTTTGGGATTCCGACGTTGGAAGTTTAGTATGGTATTTGGCTACACTGTAGGATTAATGCGGGTCCGTAGTGTCAGTTTCAACAAGGGGCAGCACTACAGAACATGTCTCCCGCTTTTGTAGCTCTCGCCCCTGAAGCCCTGAATCCTCGTCCTCTGCAAGCAGGGTCAGTGCTAGGGGTTCGTTGTGTTTTTTTCATGGCTTCGGGATGCTACATATCGCATGTGTAGTTGTCGCACAGGGCGCCATTCTGACCATTCTGATTCCCAAAAGGAATACGTCACTCCCAGAACCCCGAAACGACCCTGATCTCGAGACCCCCCGCCCCGGCTCCCCCAATCATGCTGCGTAGGGCCAGTGTCAAGGAAGGGCTATGACTATGGGGGTCCTAAAAATTCGCCCATACGGACAGGGAGTTCATTTACTTGGAGTCCGTTGTACAGAACCCTAAGCAGTAGGATCCCTGGCAGAGAGACTACTTCAAGAAACGGTTGTCCGGCAGGCTTCTGAAAGCCCGCTTCGAGACGCCCAGGCCAAAGGTTTTTGCCAAAACTTTTGGGGAATTAGGAGACAGAAGTAATAGTAATGCGAGCAACCGAGACGCGCTGGTTAGCTCGACAACATCTGTGTCGCGCCTTAAGCCTGCATATGTCAACCTTCCAAACCGCTCCTACAAAACAGCCCTCGTGCTTTCTTACAGCCCATGGTATGATTGAAATCCCGTGCCCAGCAATCGTTGCCCCTTACCGAAAATCCTAAACTCAGTTCTCAGCAACCACAGAAGAAGGCCTCCCTTGGACTAAGCCTTGTTATCCCGTGACATCCCCGGCAGCCAGGGACACGTTCATGACCCGATTGCGAGCGGCTACCGGCTACCTCGCGAAGGACTTCTGTGGTGTGTCGAAGAGGGGCAGGGCGGGCGGGTATTATAGGAGCCTTCACAATTACCTATACTATTTTGGGGGTTCCTTATTACAATTATCGTACACGCCACTTTCAAACTCGAAACTCTCAAGCTTTCAAACTTCAAACTCTTCATTCTCCAAACTTTTCAACGTTTCCAACTCTCCAGTCTCGTCCAACATATAATATGTTCAAACACGCAAAAGTTCGAGTTCGAAAAACCCCACTCGTGACACCTCCCTTTTTTCCATCCCCATAGAAGCTGAGGCGTTATGTAGCCGCAGGTCCCAGTCCCATTGCTTGAATGGGGTCTCCTGATTCAACCCGGATTCATGTAGGGTCCCCCTCTATCGGCATGTGTTTTAGGCCTAACCAAGCGCGGCGAGTTGCTGTGGCATCATCACAACAATGGCATTTGGGCAGTGGTCAAAATACCTTGTCGCGAAGTTTATACAAAACAACCTATTTGATTGTTGGGGTCTATATTTTTATTTACAACAAGAGGCGTCACGCAACTAGGGCTCCTTAATCCCCT
>BGNK01000378.1:0-15056 GCA_003297005.1 Symbiodinium sp. clade A Y106 | reverse complement strand
CGCATAAGCATCATATATCATTGCCATCACAGCTGAGGCAAAAAAATGTGTGCTAACATGGGCAATCCGCGCTAGGCGCGCGCTAGCTCCGCGCTAGCAGCGCGCTAGGAAACTTTTCATTTCTCATGCCTAGCCCATCCAGCTCTTCTACACTAGTCTACTGCACCATGTTGACGTCAGCTGAGCGCCAACCCCTGCGAAATGCTGGCCGTCACGCCTACTTCAAGGCACATGGCAAGCATGATTGGCTCCTGCAGGCAGCCAANTAGAGCGTGCTTCGTGAAATCATGCTTACGTCCTACTCCTTTACTTCACGGGTCGGGAGCCTTTCCGAAATTTCCAATCATCAAGACTAGCCTTGGGTCAGCCTTCCACACCCCACACAAGTGGCCCGCGCTAGCAACACTTCAGAGATTTGCAATCGAGAAGTTAAAACATGGAATTCTGTAGTGGTAGTGTTTCTCTCTTCCACAAGAGGCGTCACGCAACTACTGCCGCATTTAGGNAATCGAGAAGTTAAAACATGGAATTCTGTAGTGGTAGTGTTTCTCTCTTCCACAAGAGGCGTCACGCAACTACTGCCGCATTTAGGTCAACCTCAGGAACAATAATATTGAACAGCGCCAAATTTATTTGTTGTTTTGTGGGCCATTTGACTCTGACGAGCATTGGGCAGCTACAGACACCGAACAGAGGCGGCTGAGATTGAGCAGCTGAAAGACAGTGTATTTTCCAGAAGTCATAGTATTGTACTTGCAGCCACAAAGATTTTGGCAAGCACGGGTACTTTGGGGGGAGGGGGGGATAAACAACAAGGTGTTTGGAAGTGGTGGTGGTGGTGGGGTACACATCAGGCGACCACCATCAAGTCAATGCGCCGTGGTTGGTTTGCAAGGTGCCGCTGCCAAAATTCGAACTCTTCTGAAGTTCAGAGTTCAAGGCCACTTTGCGACCTCTTGGTTGAAGCCATCACATAAACCCTCCATCATCGCTCTAAGTCGAAGATGTACCGGAGTCGCGATGTATAATATAGAGGTCTGGCTATAGAATTGTATTCGTAGACTCGTAGACTTAACCTTGCGCGACTGCCGCAGCACTGGACATGCTAAGCCACCACCCCTACAACAAACCGGGCAGTCCCTAAGCAGCCTAAATCTCCCCCTGCCCGCCGCCGCCAAGAGTTTGATACCCAATGATCATACGACGAAACCTCACACTTCACAAACAGGGCTGTGGTTCGAGATGTAGTCCTTCATCGAATCTCTTGCCCCCGCTGTCGTCGAGTTCAAAACCAATTGTCGACCGGGCCCGGGATTCGCCTATCCTCCTTTGCAGGAGTGGAGAGGCAAGGAGGCGGGTACATGGTCATTGCTCCACCTGTGGGTCGGGGTTCGCCAGGTCACGATTCTCCGGACAGGGCAGCTTTCGCATAGCAAGTGTCTCTACGGTTGCCACTGAATAGACATGGGGTATCCCTTGGTCTGCTGTCGCGCCGCGTGCTTTGATGCTTCATTGTTTTGCAACGGTCAGCTTAGCCTCAACACCACACAGGAATACTGGCCCACCCTGAACCCTGAGCCATAAGCCTTCATTATGGCATCCACGGGATTTACAGCAGGGTGGTGCCAAAACCCAACCTGACCCTGGAGTCCTTCCCGAAAGCCTTTAAGCTCTAAAGCTTCAACGCTGTCGTCCCTAGACGCTTATGCAACAACACTCGACAATCCCCTTCTAGGTACTTGTTCCTCAAATCCCTGTATTGCACAGGCTCCACAGTACTTCCATCATGGCCTGCGCAGCAACAGGTGCACCCCATCCCCCCAAACCCAAACCTCAAACCCTAGCCACACCTCGAAGTACAATGACCTACTTCTTTGGCATGGTCTACAGTCAGACAGGCTGAGCATCCAGAGCTTACACCCCTCCCAGTCTGAATCGCAAACCCAAACTCCCCGAAGCCATGAACCCAAAGTTCGGCCCCAAAGCCACGCTGAGAATGAAGCCAGGCCGCATGGAAGAGGGAAAGAGAGGCAAGCAAGGGTCGTTTCCATGCCTTTTCAGAGCTTTCGCCTTATGGTTGCAGGGTTTACGCAACAGCAGAGCTTGTGGTTTAGGGCCTTTAGGGTTTAGGGCTCTGCTGATCCCAAGGAGTCCAGCAACATGGCAGGCAAAGAAAGGTTTTGAACCCGAATGGTTTGGAGCCAACAGTGTGGCATTCTCTTGAACTTCTCCTTCATGTTTTTTTTGAGGGTTTTCAACTTGTGGCAGATTCTCAAGCCCGCAGCTTTGCCCTCACGAAGTCCGGCCCAATTCTGGCGGCGAAAACACCGTTTTTGTTGCTTTATCCGATTCTCTGTCGGTGGATTTCGGGTTTCCCGAAACCGTAGCCACCAGGTGATCCGAGGTGTAGGGTTTAGGGTTCTTTGGTCTGCGCAAGACAGTGATTCCAGGCTTTGTAATGCTAGGTGGGTTCAAGCCGTTCAAGCTTGCCGACGCCTGCAAACAGGATGTAGGCAATGTAGGCCTCGTTAAAGTCTTTGCGTTAAAGTTTAAACGATGACAGGTTGATGTAAGGAGCGTTACAAGGCTATGAATGCCTTGCCAGTGAAGGCGAGTGTCACCTTTTGGCACCTTTCAGTTTCAGCAGGGTTTGGGGCGGAGAAGATTGATGAAGCCTAGATCTCGATTGGTTTGTAGGACGGACTCCCTAAGCCCTAAATCCCGACCCAGCCGCCTCAACCGTAAATCCTGAACCTAAGCTATTAACCCGGGATGCGGAAGTATGCTCACTTTGGCTCCAGCTCCCAGCGCTTTCTCGTGGTTCTTGCTGCCACTATAAGTGTTCCACGGTCTCCCCTCAAGTCGAGCTAGACCTGTACCCGATACGCTAGGAACTGAGACAACCCGAAGCAAATGAGTGTTCAAAAGTGCTAAATGAGTGTTCAAGAGTGCTGGATGAGTGTCCGAAAAGGGTGCTGTACTGCCTTAGTGCATCGACGCACAATAATCAGGATCCATAATAATCTAAGGCATCCAAAAGTTGAGACCCCTAATCGCAAGAAGTAAAGGGCGTCCTCTGAAAAAAGCCCTGAACCCGGCCATCCTGAAAAACGGATCCTTTGGAGGAAGCCCGCCAGCGAAATCCAAAGTCACCACTCAGCTCTCCGAGTTTCACGCACTCTGGATGCAGCAGCGGTTGGGTGGAGGGGGGGGGCGTGCATAAATTTCAGCTTTGGCAGGGAAAACAGGGGTTTGTCGGGGTTCCGCAGGCGGTAACCTGAGTCTCCGCAGTTCAGGGCTTTTAGAATATACCCTAAAGATCTGAGCCGCAGATTGTTTCAGGGACCACTGCTTCTGGGCTCTGCGAGTTGTAGTGCTGTTGCATGTGAGCATTCGGCGGTTTGCGGTAGGACTTCGTGGGATGAGCTGAGCTTAAGAAATTTTGGGTGCACCCGAGGGATTCAGAGACTCTGGTTCAGGTAGGGTTGTTGTTGTTGGGCTCATATGGCGTGAGGTGAGATCGCCGCTTTTCAGGTTGGAGTCTGCGCTACAGAGCATGTGAAGGCATGCCATGCAGGAATGAAACTCAGGAAGCCAGCAAACTGATTCAACTCCGTGCCGTGTGCCGTGTGCGCGGGTATACCTGATCTTGCAGACACAGATACCTCCACGGCCCCCCCCCNCCCCCCCCCCCCCCGCGAGGATCTTTAGGCTCAGGCTTTCCAACGGTCTTTTCGTGCTTTTTGGAGGAGTCCATGCGCCCAAATAGGTCCTAAGTCTTCGGGCATCCGTCTTCCGAAGTCACGGGACCCTGCTGCCTGCAGTTTGGGGTTTAAGCTAAGGGCATCATGTTTAAGGCCGCCAGGAGGATTGAAACAGTGGGATCCTGCTTTTCATCCGACAACAGGGGTTTTCAGAAACCCCTTCGTCCGGAGATCTGGTTGAATTATAGGGGCATTCAAGAATTCGAATAGGAAGCTGGGATTAGCAGAGCGATTCTCATTACTTCTTTGCATCCTTATACTGGGTTATTTTTGGGGCCCCTACTAATTTCAGCAGAGAACCCACGATCCCCACCACGGAGCCCGAAACCCGAAACCCCAAACATATCCTCAGCGCAAGACGCCCTAAGGCTCCACGTGCATATAAGGCATTTCGGTTGGCCTTAAGATCAGCACGGAGGAACCAGGTGCATGGATCCTAGCATAAAGTTCTGCAAAAATACATGATATGGCAAACAGCACTTATCGTCCCTATTCAGTGGCACTGTACTGTATCATATTTATTATCCCCCAAATACCCTTATGCACGGTTCTACAGAATTACATTCCCAGTACACCCCAAAGCCCAAAGCCTTGTTCCATGTCTAGCCTTGCCGACTGGAGGTTGCATGGCTTGAGCCGTATGATGAGCCGGGCAGACACCAAGGGCAGTCTTGACTCGTTGAATTGCTTTGGGTTTTGTGGCTGTCTTCTGTTTTCTTTTGGGGGGTGGCCATGCGGGGGAAGGGATTCGCTTGTTCTTGGGTTGTAGAGCTTGGGATGATTGGGGTCCCAGGTTTATGCATCTTCCGGCGGTTGGAGCTTTGATGTGGATCTAGTGCTAGCTAAACCTGAAACACTATGGTACCCTATGCCCTAAGCTCGAAACTCTGATCCGCAAGCGAGGTTAGCCGGGCGAAATGGGACATGTTTAAGGAGGACTTGCTTAAAGTAATCACGTTGCTTAGTCAGTCTTTCTAGGCTTTGATTAGGGTTGTGGGAAAGTCCGAGTCTTAGTCGCACCTCTGCCTGAATGCCCTACGTTTTGGTGTGTGCTCTTGGGAGACACGAGCCTTTACAACGGCTCTGCTTGCACCAAATCTCCGAACATGTACATCTTTGCCCACGCCGAGTAGCTCAAGGTGAATTGAATGCTTTCAGCGCTTAAGCGTCCTATATGGTAGACTCTACTATACTTATACTGCTGATCCGCACGCCCCATGCTTAGCCCCTCCCTGCTCGCCGACGACATAAATATTATCACACGCGCTTGCCTGGCGAGCGAGTCCGATCTTGCAAGGCAGGAGGCTTGGAAGGAGTCGGCACATCCCAAACCCGACCTTGGACCGCAAAAACCTGAACAGAAGGTAGAGCCCCCTTTAGGCTTGTAATAATTGTGGGGGTTGATTTCATTGATAATTCTTGTTTGGGGGTTCCTTAAAACTTATGACTACTACAGTATAATACGCCCAGCCGCTTTTTCATCTTTAACACCTTTATGTCAGCCAAAAAACATACCGGAAACCCAGTAGGGCGCAGTGCCGACCCCTTCAATCGTACCCTTGGCAGCCCCCATGCCTTCTTTACGACTCTGCTGGTTTGAAGCCTTAACCCTAAACCCTAAGCCCAACCAGGTATGAAGCAGAATGCAGAAAACCCAGCGAGACAACAAGTTTGGTGCTGTCCGTGCCAGGGCGGTCGACGTCGAAGCAGCTCGGCAAGGAGATCCCAGAGTTTCTGAGGTTCAGTATTCATAAGTATGCATTTGTTGACTAGTAGTAGCAGTAGTAGCAGTGGCAGCAGCCGTTGCAGCAGCAGTAGTAGCAGCAGCAGCAGCAAGAGTAGGAGTAGGAGCAGGAGCAGGAGCAGGAGTAGTAGTAGTAGTAGTAGTAGTAGTAGAAGTAGTAGTAGTAGTAGTAGTAGTGGTAGTGGTAGTGGTAGTAGTAGTAGTAGTGGTAGTGGTAGTAGTAGTAGTAGTAGTAGTAGTAGTCGTGGTAGTGGTAGTGGTAGTGGTAGTGGTAGTGGTAGTATTAGTAGTAGTAGTAGTAGTAGTAGTAGTAGTAGTGGTAGTGGTATAGTGGTAGTGGTAGTGGTGGTAGTAGTAGTAAGTAGTAGTAGTAGTAGTAGTAGTAGTAGTAGTAGTAGTAGTAGTAGTAGTAGTAGTTCGTAGCAGCAGCAGCAGCGGCACAGCATTAACCAATTTTCTACAAGCGGATGCTGGGCCAAGAAGTTTCAGTTTGGCCAGCCCCTGATTTCTCGTTCGGGACGATGTCTCGACGGGTGCATTCGCCGTGCTCTCATGCTAGCATCGTTTTTCCATGCAAGAAATCGGCTCACGTGAGGTATATTCACTACTTGACGCTTTGCATGCATCCTTACCCCCCAACAAGTCGGCCAGGAGCTGATGGATCCTCCGGCCAAGCCGAGACCGTTCCTGGGTGTTAGTGCTCGTAGGGGTTTTAAGGCTTCAGGGCTTGGGTTCAGGGCTTTAGACTTAGGGTTTGGGGTCTTCGCGTTTCTGGCTCTAAGAGAATCGTCATGACAACCAGAATGCCGGGCAATCATAACCCGAACTCCGTTAAAGATAGGGTTAAGGGTGAGATTAGAGATAGGGTTAAGGGTCAGCCAGTGATTGAACATAGGGTTGAATTAGTGATTGAAGTTGAACAGAGGGTAAAGTTAGTGATTGAGGTTGGGCAAGTTGAGAGGATTGAGGTTTCAGGGACATCGGAAGGATCGTTCAGGGATGAGTGCACATGTGCATCGTTTTCTCGCAGAGGCTCGCCGCCAGTTGCATCTGTTGGGAGTTCCAACAATCCTAGCATCGGTCATGCCTGACATGTCTTTGGAGCATTGCACTGCAAGTCTTTTAAGTGATCATAAGCCCAGAATCCCAGAAGCTCTCTGCACAGTGCAGGCCTAAGACCGATTGGTTTCGAGAGAGATCCTACAGCTGACAGTTAAAAATGACAGATCCTACAGCTCAAAGCCAAAATCCAATGCCACCCATGGCATTGTAGCAGCACGTGTCTGCCATCTGGATGCCCGGCTGCACGAGGATCCTCGCGAGTCGCTCGATTAGTTCCTATAGTTCAGTAGACAAACTTGCTAATCCTCAATCCCTTCAACGTGCATCTGAAGTCTTATGCACCTTAAACTGGGGTACAACTTAAGAGCAATGTGTAGTAAGTGTTTGATTACAAACACCTCATCTTCAACACTGGTTCAATATGACCCTAAAGTCTTGCAAAGGCCACCACCCCGAATAAACCGAATCCCAAATGAGACAAACACGACACACTAGTTTTCAAAAGCTGTGTAATATTGTCTTACTAGTATCGGGATGATCTAGTATCGGGATGGTATGTTTGTTATTTAATTCAAACCCAGGTTGTTGTTTCGGTTCTTTACAGCTCATCTTACGTCCAACTTGATCAGTCCTGCTGCTTGCCAGCGCTCAGTAGCCGAAGACTTTCTTGCACTCGCGCCGACCAGCCGCTCTGGCCTGATGGGGTTGTGCGGTCGTTTGCATATTCTTGATTGCTCAGCTGCCCTGTGTCATACTAAAAATAACCGAGCCTGCTTCTTGGTGCCACCCTGATTCTTCTTGTTGTGGTAGCCCCGGGAGTAAACACAAGCCCTTGACATCTTCAATGGCCCACGCTTCCCCATCTCCTGCTTCACATTCTTGTTCACCGCCTTGCACCCAAGCTTCTTCGGCTGCGACTTGGTCTTGGGGCTCGTCGTCTTGCTTGCGGCACTCTTCGGCTTGGGGCTCGTCGTCTTGCTCGCACTCTTCGGCTTGAGGCTCATCGTCTTGCTTGCGCTCTTCGGCTTGGGGCTCGTCGTCTTGCTTGTGCTCTTCGGCTTGGGGCTTGTCGTCTTGCTTGCACTCTTCGGCTTGGGGCTCGTCGTCTTGCTTGCACTCTTCGGCTTTGTCGGGCTTGTCGATGGGCTCTTCGGGCTTGTCGGGCTCGTCGTCTTTGCACTCTTCGGCTTTGTCGGGCTCGTCGTCTTTGCACTCTTCGGCTTTGTCGGGCTCGTCGTCTGTTTGCTCGCACTCTTGGTCTTGGCCTTGGGACTCTTCGCCTTGCTCGCGCTCTTCGCCTTGGGGGAGGAATTCTTCCTCGGTCTCCCAGGGCCTCGTTTTCCAGCTGCCTTCCCGGACTTCGACTTAGCAGCTGTAGGCTTCGTCTTCGGCTTTGCTTCGGGAGCCGGCTCGGGATTTCGTAGGGGTGACGGGCTTTCTGTAGCATCCCGTCTCGGGCTCAAAGTTTCGGTCCGGCTTGGGACCGGGCTCCTCATCTCGATCTGAAGTGCTTCATGAGGCTCCTTCGCACGCTGCGCTCTCTTAGGTGTCGGCGTATCTTGCTCGATATCATCAAAGACCAATCTTCGTTTTGTTGACGGCCCAGATGCCTGACTTATGGCTCCGACATCAAAGCTACCCTTGAAGAGGGGGGGTTTTAAAATCACGGGCTATGCCTCAGGAAAGGGCTACTAAACTATGTTACTGTATGCTGCCGAAATCACCTTGACCTCCGACTCGGGCGAAACCAGATCCACTGCCATTGTCGTGGCCTGCATATGCACGCGGCTACTATACAATCACTACACACCTGACCTCCAAAGCCCAAACACGATATAAGGTTGGATGGGGAGACAAGACATAGGCGCCCCGAAGAGGTACTTGCGGGGGATACAAGTAAGATCTAAGGTCCCAGTATCTTCATTAATTACATATTGAGCCCAAGACCTGCAATGTACTCCCATTCTGGAGCCTTTGAACTTGGAGTCTGCCAAACCTACAGTATAGCCGAACAAAAAGAGGAATGACATTAGGAAAGGTCCCAAAACCTGCAATACATCCGCACATAATCCGAGGAAATCTCTTCGGCACTCTTCGCATGGATGCACTCACGAAGGCCCGGTTTGGTTCTTCCTTAAAGTACGAAAACAGACAGTCTACCCTAGGTTAGAAGGGCTCTGTTTTCGAGTGGCACTAAGAAGCTAGAATACTTGTTTATGCCGCGGCTCCTCCGGGGTCTGCGTGGCCAAAAACTCCCTCGCCTTGCCGGCCAAAGCTGGGTCCTCTTGCTGATTGTTTTTGGCACCAAGATTGGGGGGTGTTCAAAAAAGGCTAGCCTGTATTTGCTTAGCCTCGGGTGCAGCAACGGTTGCAGATGCACGGCAGATATTGTCTACATAATTAATACTCGATCGAGACTATGTACTTCCCTCCTGCAGGTTCGGATTCTCCGGAAGCTCCATCGCGCTGGCTGCATCTGCCCACGATCCCTGAATCTCTGGCTGGTCCTGGATGCACTTGCCGGCAAGAGTACGACACTTGGAATATCTACACATCGGGTACCTTCGGATTTGTTATTTTCAGGGAGTTCGGTAATATTGACTTACTGGTACAAGAACGATTTCAATTCTCGCACATTATTACATGATGCCGGAAACACTTCGGTCCTGCTGGGTCTGTGCAAGCTCCCATCCGTCAGACTGCGAGTCGTTGATCTGCTGGCGATAGCCATCCTGCAGCAGATTGTTGGTAGGAGTTATAAGGCCGCTAGAGTAACTTACAGTAGTCAAAGTGCGTCTAAGTCTACTCGACAGGTTGGCATTGGGATTCTGGACTTGAGTGCTTTCGTGACAGACAGTAACTTATTTAGAGCTGCGGGTGCAGAATAGTGCTGGTGACACGTCGGTCCTGCTGGCGCTGGGTCTGCACAAGCTCCTGTGGTTCAACGCTTGCGTCTCCCTGCAAGTCCTTGATCTTCTCCCGAGGGCCATCCTGAGGCGAATTGTTGAGTTGAGGCTGCATAGTGACAATTCTACTCTAGAGGTCGGGGACTCTGGGCTTGCGAACCTCGGGGACAGACAGTGACAGTACTTCAACAATTGCGATCAATCGGTCCTGCTGGGTCTGTGCAAGCTCCCCGGATTCAACGGTGGCATCTCCCTGCAAGTCTTTGATCTCCTCCACTTGGCGATCCTGGGGGGGGGGGTATTCTTTGGGTAGGAGTTAAGGCTCCTAAGTTGATTTTACTCTACAGGTCGGGGACTCTGGGCCCCTAGGCTTGCGAACTTCCGGGACAACAGTAATTTCAAGTGGTACATAATAATGCTCGTGATGCGTTCGGTCCTGCTGGGTCTGCGCAAACTCCTTTGGTTCAGTGGGTGCTCCCCCCTGCGAGTCCGTGCTGGCGTCCTGGGGCAGATTCTTGGCATGAGAAACTACTACTATTTAGAAGTCAAAACTACGGGTCGGGAATTCTGTGCCTTGGGGATAGACAGTAATTTCACTTCTGGCTACTTAGAGCTTAAACTTCAACCTACATCAATCTTCCAAGTCTACTGTAGAATCTTTCACTCCTGCAGGGTCTCCGGAAGCTCCATCGATTCGCCGGTTGCATCTGCCTTCTTCATCTCGCCCTGGTCTTGCAGTTGCTTCTCGGCATTGAATGAAGCCTGTCTACAGGGATGGAGTGGTCGGGAGATAGGCCGAGCTCGTGACTGACTGTTGCTATTACACAACAACGGTTTCATACTCAGTACAACTATGACACCCGACTGCAGATGTTATTCTATCTGAGCCAGGGGACAGCGTCCAAGGCCGGGGTATCAACCAGGGTCTCCTCCTGCAAACAGAATGACAGTGAGTGCAGCCAAACCCTCAAACCCTACCTTCCAAGTGAATCTTGGGAATGAAGTCCTCCTGGAGCGTGGCTGCTTCAGCCGTCATCTGACCAACATCAAGACATGTAGGCTTCACCTCGGAATCCACAAGAAGGCAACTTCACTTACCTCTAGGCCTGACCAACTGTTGCCCAGCAACAGGACTGCACTGGTGCAGCCGGACATCGACTCTGGGACCCTTGGTTGGGCGGTTTTGGAGATTGGGGACCGAGCCATGAAGCTTATAATGCGTAATATCCAACTAAGAATACAAGCCCTTGATTCCGAAGCATTCAATTCGATAGTCCTACATTAACCCCCACGATAGATGTTGCCTGCAGTAGTTGGGCACAAACACAATTTATCAACACACACACACACGAGCACATGTCAACGTTCGATTCCTGATCGTCTCAGATAACCGATCACATCCTGTAGCAAAATTAACACTAGAACAGCAGAGCCCTGTCGTTCCGATTCCAAGCCAAGCCCCTCTGCAGGGTTCTGCCAGTCTTTCACTCTAGGTGGTTGTTCTGATAGACTTGTAAAACCCATAATAATATAATAGATGTATATGCTGTATATCTCTCTCTCTCTCTCTCTCCTCACAACACTGTGGGTATGGGTTACCTTGAGTTAAAGACCCTAAGTAGCGCCCGCGTGGTTCAGGGTTGAGGGTTTACGTTGGGTTTGAGGCTTCAATCGAAAGTTGTGCCGAAGGTCCTAAGTCTACCGTCAGCAGGTTCATAGGGGCATCTAGGGAATGAAACATAAGGTATATACTTTGAGGTGCTTCTTAAGTTTTTCTCCGAGGCCGGCTTCACTCCACACTGGGCGATGGTGCCAGGCATGCAGAAACATACCCTCACAGAGTACATGTCGAGACGAGCTTCAGTCCATAGAACTATGAATTAATCAGTTCAGGAGCCTTCCGGGAAGCCCGAGTAAGTGTTATTTCCGAGAACTTATTACAAATTCAACCAGTTGTGGAGTCGGAGAGGCCGAGCCAGTCAGCAGCGCCGGGCAGCCACCAAGCGGAGGCACCTGGGGTGTTGTTGAATGAAGGGTGTATACTAGACTTGTACATCCGGCAGGCACACCTGACATAGATATACCTATGTTCGTAGACCTGTATAAGGACAGATGTATTAGACATTGCACCCGCATGTAAGTAGGACCAGGATTGACCAGGATTTGAAACACAATGGTTGCTGTGGTCGGCGAGTCCTATGGTTATAGTTCAGGATGCATAATTGTTTTAGGGTCCTTTAAGTCAATTGCTCTAGGAACTTGCCCACAACTCAAGCAAGTGGCAGGCTGCGCAGCTGCGGTGCCGACGGCCGTTGGTGATACCTGGGCTTGCAGCTGACCCTCGCGGAACCCAACTTGAGGGTCTTGGCTTGGGTGGTGGTTGAGCTACGCTCTCCACAACTTCGGGTTTAAAATTTAGGGGTTATTAAGTATTCGGGATTCATTAGCCGTTGGGGCTTGGGGGGTGGTTGAGCTATGCTCTCCAGAACTTCGGGTTTAATTTACAGGGATTAATTAGTATTCGGGATTCATTAGCCAAGCCTTATTTCTGAAGGTGTCGAAGGGATAGACTCGGACAGACGGGTGTTATTTTTTTAAGGGGTCTTGCACGGGCTTCGGTTCGGGGTCGAGGGCTTAATTAACCTTCAGAACGGCGTTCTTTTCAGCTCAAAACTGTATGATGGGTTAAGGGACATTGGAAATTCATATTTCGAATTGGTGTGTAGGACTGCAAAGCTTAAAACCTTGGAGCCCAGCAACCTTGTATTATGATAAGGGGTCTTGCACGGGCTTAGGTTCGGGGTCGAGGGCTTAATTAACCTTCAGAACGGCGTTCTTTTCAGCTCAAAACTGTATGATGGGTTAAGGGCCATTGGAAATTCATATCTCGAATTGGGGTGTAGGACTGCAAAGCTTAAAACCTTGGAGCCCAGCAACCTTGTATTATGATGATTGAAATCTAAGCCCCTGGCCCCACCCCTGCTTTGAATAAATTAAACAGAACCCTCTTCGGAGCCCTTGAACCCTAAGCTATCCTATATCAAATCCTTCAAGACCTCGAGACTGGGACAGTACAGAAGTGCTAGGTGCTAGTTACATGTACACATGCATGCAAGCCTACCGTCCGGCTCAACTCTAAATGCATGTCACCCCAGCCTAGACCCCAAGTGCATCGTCGCAGCTACTGAAGGATATCGGCCGGAGGTCGCAATGAACCCACGAACTTCTAAATAGAAATCCCAAGACGTTAGGGCTCTAGGTTAGTTTCGGTATCATGGGGATGGAGTTCACAGCCGAGGCATTCACTGAAATGAAGTACATGCCTGCCGAGATGCAGCCGATCCTTCGTCTCCGGATGAAGAGGAGCCGTCCTGCTGTGGGAATCAGATAGCAATACACCAGGTGTAAATACAGGGCCACTGAGGCATAAGTACCAGTCCTCGTAGTCGGACGAAGACAACAGAGCCACCGATCCGAGGCCATAGAGGCGTTCTGCATCCTAGCATGTTGCAACGGGACTTCAGTAAGTTATTCCAGATCACATTGGGCATGGGACATGAATAAGAAGGCTGAGCGGGCCTGGGCTTTCACCAGCAACGAGTTGAGATCATCTCCATCGGCCGTGGCACGACGCTTACCACTCTTACTTCCCTTCTTCTTGCTGTTCTTCTTTTTCGATTCTTTCTTCTTCCCTCCTCCGCGCCTCGACCCTTTGGACTGGGTCTTCTTGCCCCGTCCTCGGCCTCGCTTCGGAGCCTGTGCTATGACACATCGAACGTTCAATCTCTGCAGTCACATCCTACAAGCAAGTAAACAGCATAATATTGGCACCTCATCTTCAGAGTCTTCTCTATCGTCATCATCATCATCATCATCCTTCTTTCGTTTGTTGCCCTTCTTGTCAGCCTCGTCGCTCTCGCTCTGTTTTTTCTTCTTCTGAGTCTTCTTCGATTTCTTTGTGGCATGTTTCTTGGCCGGCTTCTTTTTTGGGGTAGCCTCGTCTTCCTCCTCCTCCTCTTCATCCTCGAGCTCTAGCTCCTCGCAAGATCCAAGATCCTCAGCCTCCTCACCGTCACTGTGCACTTCGAACCGCTGGAGTTTTCGAAAACCAGCAGACTGTTTCGGAGATCGTTGGGACGGTGCCTCCCCTTGCTTCGCAGCAGCACTCAAAGTCTGCAAGTCGCTCTCATATGCGTCCAAAGTAAAGGGAGGCGAGTGGAAGGACGGCGAGGTGTCGGTGCTGGCCGCATCCATGATTGGAAAACTAAGGGCCCAGGCTGCCAGCAGCGTAGCAGCTCTATCCTGTAACCCATAAAAGCTTCGAATGACCCCAACATGCGAGCGGTATCACTTCACGAACTTGTGCTCGCAGGAGGATCTGAATGTACGGCAGCTGCTGACAAAGTGACTCGGCTTGGTTTTGTCGTGACACACATCGTGCCGAATGTCTGATTTGAGACGCTGGCATTCAGCACATCAAAAGTTCAAGCCCTAGGCATCCTGTGGTTGGTCCTGCGTCCTAGACTCATGGATCTCGAGTGAGAACCTTGCAACACTAGACTTAATTTAGCCCCAACAACTCACGAAGGCCCAGAACAAGAAAGAGAGACCAGGACTCCTCTAAGTCGGTGCACCCGACGATAGGCCCTGGCTTTGTTCGCAGCACCCGAGAAAGACTCGTTCAGGCAGACAAGTGAAAGAATGGTTCAAAGTTCAATATCGACTTGAGCATTCTTGCACGATGCCACTATGAGAGTACGAGCTAGTAGAAGATGTATGCACACTTGCACAGCCCCTTGCAGAAATGTTTGCACATTGATACGACAATTCAGAAACCATTCCCCCCCTTGCCACACTAAGCCTGTTGGAGTCTTGACCCCGCAGAGCAAGCATCCCAGGTTATCCCCGATGGCTTGCCGATCCCGCTGCAGGCTCGCGAGAGCCCAGATCGCTCAGAGAGCTCGGAAAACTCCGGGCTGGACAGACAGCTCAGTCATGTGGATCAGCACAGGCCGAATCGGAGTGATCTGGCGGTTGTTGTTCATCCTGGCAGTGCACAGCTCTTGAGGCTCTTGAGACCTTAAGCTGAAGTTATCAATTCATGCAGGCAGATAGCAAGAGCACGACCAGGCCTCAAACGCCAGGTCAGCTTGAATGGGGGGCGAACAGAGCGAAGCTTCACAGCATCCATGTAGGCACCGAAGACCAGAGGGCGAACCTGCCACAACATACGAACACGTAATTGAGGGTTTAGGGGCTTCGAGGCTGAAAGGATTCGACCGAAACATAGCTGATGTGCTGGGGGGGGGGACATCTTAAGCCGTGCCTTCGAGAGTCGCCTTTTCTTCGTGGGGCTGCTTCTGACACCATCCATAACGAAAACAATGGACTCGGTGACCTTCAGGATTTCGTTCTCCTTCACGTGCCCCATAAACGAGACGATCTCGCCTTTGTCCTCCATATGGCCCGCCTCTGTGATTCAACCCTCAGAAATATCCAACCTTCGGGTTTCTCTGGGTGCTATAGCATCATGAGAACCAGGATGGCCGGGTGTAATGTACAACATCTATGTACAGATTG
>BGNK01000377.1:226985-260155 GCA_003297005.1 Symbiodinium sp. clade A Y106 | reverse complement strand
ACCGGCCGGCTCACTCCCAGCATGCGTGCTTCAGCCCTCAATTCAGATTCCTTACTTGCATAGTCTTTCGAAGTCTCCCAGGCAGAAACAACTGACGCCACGGCAGCCCTGGTCGCCTGATTGGTAGCCTCCAGAGCATGATCATCCTGCAACGCAGTTCTCACGTCACCACGCGTATCAGCATATGTAGAAAACCGCTTCACATTCTTGAAGTTCAGAGCCAAACGATACTGTAGCCCCAGAGGTACACCACACTCCTGGAAAATGTGCACCAGATCGGAGCTAACTTCTTTGTCTAGAAAGTCCAAGGCAGCCGATTCTGAAACATCTGGTGGCAATGCAGTCGCCATGGTCAGCTGGTTCCTGAAAGTGCTAGGTCGCCATGGTCAGCAGGTTCCTGAAAGTGCTATGTCGCANAGAAAGTCCAAGGCAGCCGATTCTGAAACATCTGGTGGCAATGCAGTCGCCATGGTCAGCTGGTTCCTGAAAGTGCTAGGTCGCCATGGTCAGCAGGTTCCTGAAAGTGCTATGTCGCAAGCCTAGCAATGCCAAAATGAAGAGGAAGCGTTCAGAGACAGTCACTCACAAGAAGAACACTCAGACACACTTCCCGTGTCATGAACATGCGATGTCTAAGCATCACTTGAGCGCCAACCACCTGGCGTTACAAATCTCATATCACATCTGATGCTCTTCCACCGGCATCCACGCTTCCTGACTGCACTCCACCCGCAGCCTCTGTCACTTGCAACAGCATGCGTGTTGCAATCACTAGCAGCGAGGCTTAAAGCCCTCGCATCGCGCACCCCAAGTTTTCCACAACTGCCGGCCCTGACTCACGTGTCACTCGGAGGCTTGTCCCCGGGCTCTTCTGGCCCAGTCTGCTCCCCGTCCGGCACATCTTCTGAGCCGCTAGTGGATGAAGCTTCTCCACTCTCCATCTTCGGCCGACATAACTTGCAAACTGCATCCGCAATGCCCTCCGCTAACTTCATAACCGGAATGGTCTCAAGGCAATTCTCCCTTCTCACAGCACAACTCTTCGAAAGATGCAGGCGGCGAAAACCTCGCCTCGACACCGTGATGAAGTACGGCGCTTCATCCTGGTCATCCTCCCTGTCGAAGGGAATGTANACAGCACAACTCTTCGAAAGATGCAGGCGGCGAAAACCTCGCCTCGACACCGTGATGAAGTACGGCGCTTCATCCTGGTCATCCTCCCTGTCGAAGGGAATGTAGGGTCCAGGCAACTCAGCCCCTAAATCACCAGCAGACGCCCGGATGCGATCGGGGGCAGAAGCGATACAAGGGAAAACCCCACCTAACTTGAAAGTGTTCTCAGCATCATCCCACTTCAGCACAGTGCAAGCTTTGATGAAAGGCTCACTCTCGAGCCCCAGACCCTCCGCAAATGTCTTCATCGTAAAGAGAAGCTCCTCCTCAATGTAGCCCCCTTCAGGACTACCAACCAGCAGACACCTGCAGACAAAGTTCTGTACCCCTTGCACCACCTGTCGTGAGGTAAGCACGTAATCCTGGGAGCCGTGCTGCGCGTAAGCCCAGCGGCCTAGGTAATCGCGGCGGTCCTTCCCCACTCCGAGCGCCGCAGCCAAGCTCGTCATGACATGCCGTGCACTGTGCCCNTGCTGCGCGTAAGCCCAGCGGCCTAGGTAATCGCGGCGGTCCTTCCCCACTCCGAGCGCCGCAGCCAAGCTCGTCATGACATGCCGTGCACTGTGCCCCGTCCAGAAGTTAGATACTTGCCCAGGCAACAACCATTCCCTTGAAACCTTCCAGGTCCCCAGCTGTCTAACCGGCGTGGGCAAATGCTGCAGCAAACGTCTGATCTGTAGTGCCAATCCCTCGGCCTCCATGAACTCCTTGGACACGCCGTCCCACTCTGCCGTGAAAGCAGGACAAAGGAAATCTCGTGACCACATGAGGGCTTCGGCAGAAAGTAGCTTATGCCCTTCCAAGATCCAATCAAAACCACTCAAGCAGGCAACCCGTGACACAAAGCCATGCAGTTCTCCGACCTTCCGACCCGGCCCACTCGTCTTGGTCTTACTGAGGACAAAGCGCAGCCCCACCTGACTGAGCNAATCAAAACCACTCAAGCAGGCAACCCGTGACACAAAGCCATGCAGTTCTCCGACCTTCCGACCCGGCCCACTCGTCTTGGTCTTACTGAGGACAAAGCGCAGCCCCACCTGACTGAGCTTCACGGACGAAGGGTCAATGTTCTGAACATCGTCAGCCCTCAGACTTGCCCAGCACATCAAGAGGAGGATGAAGGCGGTGAACCGCATCCCCAGCGCATAGCTGGGCCGGCAGACCACTAGCTCACAAGCCAGCAACACTGCGACAGGGAGCATCGGTGCCGGCTTCACNCAGCACATCAAGAGGAGGATGAAGGCGGTGAACCGCATCCCCAGCGCATAGCTGGGCCGGCAGACCACTAGCTCACAAGCCAGCAACACTGCGACAGGGAGCATCGGTGCCGGCTTCACAGGCACCTTTCCAGTTTCCAACTCCACGCTCCACGAACGAATACTTTCGAGCAGCAGTTGATCCTCGCACAGTCTCTGTTCTGCNATACTTCAGGATTTGCCCCGCATCTGACGCCCAAGGGATTCCATAGGTGATCTGCAGCCAATCCCTGACAGGCTTCCAAGAGCGGGCCCTGTTGCGTAGAGTTTTTCCCCGCCTATTTCCGAAGATCCTCAACCATGTGGTCTGGCTGTCTCCCAGGGCAGCAAGTCGCTCCACACATGGCAGCTTAGATTCCTTTATGTAGCACACCAACTGCAGGGCCCATCGCTCTCGCATNTTTCCGAAGATCCTCAACCATGTGGTCTGGCTGTCTCCCAGGGCAGCAAGTCGCTCCACACATGGCAGCTTAGATTCCTTTATGTAGCACACCAACTGCAGGGCCCATCGCTCTCGCATGCGAAGCTCCACATCTTCGCGGCTCCCGCTGGCCTTGCTGGCCCTCACGGCCCTTTGCAGCTGCGACAATGCCACAGCAGGTGTTGTGAGCTCCACTTCTTCAAAGACCTCGCCAATGCTNAACACTGCGACAGGGAGCATCGGTGCCGGCTTCACAGGCACCTTTCCAGTTTCCAACTCCACGCTCCACGAACGAATACTTTCGAGCAGCAGTTGATCCTCGCACAGTCTCTGTTCTGCGGGCACCATTCCCACGACCTCCAGCAAGGAGATGCTCGCCAATATCGCCCGAGGCACCGTCTTGGCTAGAGGCGCCACTGCATGCCGCTCCTCCAAATACTTCAGGATTTGCCCCGCATCTGACGCCCAAGGGATTCCATAAGTGATCTGCAGCCAATCCCTGACAGGCTTCCAAGAGCGGGCCCTGTTGCGTAAAGTTTTCCCCCGCCTATTTCCGAAGATCCTCAACCATGTGGCCTGGCTGTCTCCCAGGGCAGCAAGTCGTTCCACACACGGCAGCTTAGATTCCTTCATGTAGCACACCAACTGCAGGGCCCATCGCTCTCGCATACGAAGCTCCACATCTTCGCGGCTCCCGCTGGCCTTGCTGGCCCTCACGGCCCTTTGCAGCTGTGATAATGCCACAGCAGGNATGTAGCACACCAACTGCAGGGCCCATCGCTCTCGCATACGAAGCTCCACATCTTCGCGGCTCCCGCTGGCCTTGCTGGCCCTCACGGCCCTTTGCAGCTGTGATAATGCCACAGCAGGTGTTGTGAGCACCACTTCTTCGAAGACCTCGCCAATGCTTCTCTGCCTGCGAGGGACCGTCACAGGCAACGCCGCCAGTTGCAGTGCCAGCTGTCGGGTACTCGACTGTCCCCTGCTAAGTCGCCTCTGCTTCCACTTCCAAAGAGCGGCAGCAGCTTGTTCGATCTCGCCCGCGGGCTTCTTATCTCCTAGCAGCTCGGCCGTGGTAAGAGANGCTAAGTCGCCTCTGCTTCCACTTCCAAAGAGCGGCAGCAGCTTGTTCGATCTCGCCCGCGGGCTTCTTATCTCCTAGCAGCTCGGCCGTGGTAAGAGAAGCACCCTCCTCATCATCAAGCGCCCCGTCAAAATGAGCGGGACTAGTATAAATATCTCGGATTGCAGAGACCAGACTCGGGTCGAGACCCTGCAGCTCAGACCAATCAGCTGGCCTCTTCATCGAAAGCATCAGGGCTCGCTGCCCACTCCCATTGAGCCGCAGGTCTATCCCGCCCCATAGTCACAAAAGTTTCTCGTGCCAACATGGCCACGTGCCATGCTTCATCAACTGGTCTGCACGCAGTANAGCTTAGATTCCTTTATGTAGCACACCAACTGCAGGGCCCATCGCTCTCGCATACGAAGCTCCACATCTTCGCGGCTCCCGCTGGCCTTGCTGGCCCTCACGGCCCTTTGCAGCTGCGATAATGCCACAGCAGGTGTTGTGAGCACCACTTCTTCAAAGACCTCGCCAATGCTTCTCTGCTTGCGAGGAACCGTCACAGGCAACGCCGCCAGTTGCTGTGCCAGCTGACGGGTACTCGACTGTCCCCTGCTAAGTCGCCTCTGCTTCCACTTCCAAAGAGCGGCAGCAGCTTGTTCGATCTCGCCCGCGGGCTTCTTATCTCCTAGCAGCTCGGCCGTGGTAAGAGANCCAAAGAGCGGCAGCAGCTTGTTCGATCTCGCCCGCGGGCTTCTTATCTCCTAGCAGCTCGGCCGTGGTAAGAGAAGCACCCTCCTCATCATCAAACGCCCCGTCAAAATGAGCGGGACTAGTATAAATATCTCGGATCGCAGAGACCAGACTCGGGTCGAGACCCTGCAGCTCAGACCAATCAGCTGGCCTCTTCATCGGAAAACATCAGGGCTCGCTGCCCACTCCCATTGAGCCGCAGGTCTATCCCGCCCCATAGTCACAAAAGTTTCTCGTGCCAACATGGCCACGTGCCATGCTTCATCAACTGGTCTGCACGCAGTANGTCACAAAAGTTTCTCGTGCCAACATGGCCACGTGCCATGCTTCATCAACTGGTCTGCACGCAGTAACAAGAGCAATCTCATGCCAGACTGTGTGACGCGTCAAGAAATGATCAAGGCAAAGTTTTCTAAAGGCAAAACCAAAATGCAAGTGCACACGCATTTTCCAAACTTTTCCCCCGGCCCACCCTCCCAGGCTCAAACCACGAGACAATCCTNAAAGTTTTCTAAAGGCAAAACCAAAATGCAAGTGCACACGCATTTTCCAAACTTTTCCCCCGGCCCACCCTCCCAGGCTCAAACCACGAGACAATCCTTTTGGGAAACCCAAACGGTTTAGTCCCCGGTCGCAGTCTCTCGGATAGTTGTCGTCTGTTCGGTTCTGTCAGCGCGTCCAGTATGCCTGCGCGCGTCCGTCGTCCGTTTGCTTCCATCCAGCGCGTCCGCCCCTCCGGTCGTTCGTCTTCCGTCCGCTGCCGTCCATCCGCCAACGTTTTCTTTCTTCCTGTCTCTTTTGATCTTTCACAACTTTCTCCGATCGACTTGCGATTGCTAGCAAATTTGAGCCCAAAAACAGCGATTGTCGTTCGGTTCTGGAGCATTCCGGCTGATCGAATTGTCAGTTTTGAGGCCGAAGTGTACAATCGAAGAGATTTCAACAACCTCAAGTGGAAGATCTGTGAAGACCTAATCAGTTTCGAGCAGATTCTAGCATGAGCGAGTACGTAAACTAAATCGTATGGTTACCACGTTGCATTTTTTCTTGACTCATGTTTGGCATAAAACTCGAGGAATCAAGTTGCTGAACTCTGCAGTCTTTGTAAAGTATCAAAGTTACACGAGTTTTAAGATGAAGATGACCGAAAATCAGAATGTGCAACATGCAGGAAATGAGCCGCACCAAAACGAACGGTAAGCCCAAAATTGGTGTGGTGTTAGTGAAAGTTCTTCAGCAATGTAGCGTTTTGGTGGGACATACGACGAGCCGAAAGCAGAGTTGATTGCATGCTGCTTCGTTGGCTGCCCGCGGAAGCGCCGCACAACAGAGATGTCATACTGGTTGCTTGTCAAGTTGCCCCCTTGCTTCACTGAAGCNTACGACGAGCCGAAAGCAGAGTTGATTGCATGCTGCTTCGTTGGCTGCCCGCGGAAGCGCCGCACAACAGAGATGTCATACTGGTTGCTTGTCAAGTTGCCCCCTTGCTTCACTGAAGCCATGTTCACATTGAAGCGCAAGTATGTATGTATGTATGCATGCATGCATGCATGCATGTATGCATGAATGTATGTACGTATGTCCGTATGTGTGAGTGTACGTATCCGTGCATGATTGGCGTATGTAGTATCTCTGTATGTATGTATGTATGTATGCATGTCTATGGCTGTACCTGGCGAGGTACTCAAGCATGCATGCATGCATGTATGTGTCCATGTAAGCCGCGTATACCACCTGAGCATTCCTTGCTTTCGACAGTCATCACGACGAGCTGGGCCATGTCGACGACATCCTCCTTGCTGGTCTTGTGGTGTTTGACCGGACTGTTCTTGGTAGTTCTGAATTTGTTGGGGTCACATCTGTCTCCAGAGGAGCCGCTGGACACGACTTTCCCACGCACCGCTGAATCAACCGTGGCTCTCATAGACAGCTACGGTGACCGTCGTTGGTGGTACACCTGGTATGAGTTGCTCGACCTCTTGTTCATACCTACCTACGGCGCTGCTTTGTACCTGTCAATTCAAGCTCTGGCACCCAATCAGATCGGAGGCATTTTGGAGAAGTTGGTCCTGGTGACATGTGCAGCGGACCTTGTCGAAGATGGAACGGCGCTGACCCTTAACCTTTCTGGCGCATTGCGGACCAATCACCTACTTGCTGCGGTTTCGGATGTGGCGAGCGGCATCAAATTTATCGGCTTCACCATTTGTCTCCTTGCAGTGGTTGTCTTGGCCATTGCCCGCAGCATCTCTCGGACGAGCTATGGTGCTCTTGACGAGGAGTCTTCCGAAACCCCAGCAACAACCTGATTCCTGGGCCTTGCAGCACGTTCGGCGGCAACAGCTGGATTGGTTTGTTTGTCCCGTTTTGAATGGACGCAGAGTTCGTATCCGCGTAGTGGATCGTAGTCGCGCGTTGCGGCTTGCTCAGCGACCGGTTCCAGGTCTCTCCAAAATCTGACAGCCTGCCGCCGCTAAAATTGAATTCGACTGGCTCGTTTGCATGGGAGAGTTGTTGCAATGTACTGTTAATGTACTGGTTGCCCCACGGAGATCCGCTTTGGCCTCGGCAGTACATGATTCTTGTGATTGTGAGAATGCTGTTGCTCACCGGCAGATTGCCTCTCCGAGTTCTTGACATCGGCAAGATATCAAGCCTAGGTCGTTGACCCTAAGCCTGTTCTGAACCCAGCAGCCATGTTGAGGTGCCCCATGCTCGCCCGTCAAGTTCGGCTTCGGGGGTGAGGGCGGCAACTAAGCCCACACCCCAAATCCTCAATCCTGAACCCTTTAGGGTGCGCAGGCCTTTGACAGCAGGGGAAAGATGGGTGATGAACTCACCGCCTACCTGGTGCTTCTGCCAGATGCCGGGGAAGAGGCACTCGAACATGAATTCCTCTGCCACCAGTCTTCAGAAAGCCTTGCTTTAAGAGAGGAAGAGCAAAGTTGCGAAGCAGAACCCATCCCCATCTTAGGGTGTGGGTTTCTGGAATACAGGCTGAGCTGAGTGCTTGAGGTGCTCCTCGCCGGGGTGTAGTGCTGAGGGGTGTAAACATGTAGGGCACAGGGTGCAGCAGGGCATGTCGAAGGTATGTGTGCAATTGGCATCTAAACGCTAAATCCTAAATCCCAATACCCTAACCCACCCGAAATCTTCATGACCGAAACCGCAAAGCCCTAAAGCCTTAGCTCCCAAACCCGAGCTCTGAACCATAAGCCCAACATCCACAGGCGATCCCATTTGCTGTCCTGCTGCCCGGCGATGAAAGTTTCGATTGGGCCGGCCGCAGACTCAGCCAAGCCACAAGATTGCTTTTAATAGAAAGGCAGATTGCTTTCAGCATGAAGGCGGCTCCTCTCATTGCTGCTACTACAAGATATCACAATATCCAGCAGATTTAGCATGCGTGTGGAGCTCTGTTGTTATTTCTGCATGTATATATGTATGTATGTACGTATGTACATGTANCGGCTCCTCTCATTGCTGCTACTACAAGATATCACAATATCCAGCAGATTTAGCATGCGTGTGGAGCTCTGTTGTTATTTCTGCATGTATATATGTATGTATGTACGTATGTACATGTACATGTACATGTACATGTACATGTATATGTATATGTATATGTATATGTATATGTTTGCTTGCATACTACTTGGTAGCTCACGATTTTCCATGCTTTCTTAAAGATTTAAACAGCTCCGCCGCATGTCTGTGTCGCCGGTNATGTATATGTATATGTATATGTATATGTATATGTTTGCTTGCATACTACTTGGTAGCTCACGATTTTCCATGCTTTCTTAAAGATTTAAACAGCTCCGCCGCATGTCTGTGTCGCCGGTTTAAGTTAAGGTTTGGCCATGCCGATCCAGTGTCGCCTGAAGGCGGTCCTTCAGGAGCCTCCACTCTGAGTTTGGGGTTTGGGTTTGGCGAGGATTTTAGATTTGGGCTTGAACACTTCGGGCTTAGGTTGGGGGGGGGAGGGGGGGGCGAGGGGCATGGGGTCATTTCGCACGCTATCGCCTCGAAAACTTGCCCGGTGCCCGAGGATGCCAATGAGCTGATCACAATGCAGATGCAGCAGGCCCTGTAGATGCACAGCGAGCTATAAGATGTGCTGTTATAGGCTCTTTGCTTCTTGTTGCATTGTGCGATCAGAAAACATACTCGATAGATGTTTCCGGGAGTCACGGACGTGGTGCTTGGAGTGCCCGTTCAGATATTTCTGCGTGCTTGCTTGGCCTTGTTCGGAGGCATTGAGCTACGGCGCCCGAAACTTTTCCCCCAAACCCCCAAGGCCCAAAACTCTAAACTCGAGACCCGCAAGGCCCCCCAGGTGTTTAGCCTCTGGAGTTTTTCGGACTAGTGTGACTAGCTTCCATTTCCTGAGAATCTCGCACAGGTGAATGCTGATACAACGAACTTACAACGTGCACCGCAAAACCACGCGGTCCACAACTCCAAAATCTTGAACCCTATCTGCTGGAGACATAGAATCCAAAGCGCGAGGACCCAGTGCAGCCCCGGCAGAGAGATAAGGTGCTCTCCGGCCCTCACGTTCCACGCATGCTCCAAGAAGCAACGGAGAACAAAGAAGCCTACAAAACCCATATAGGACTCATAGTGCACGAAACAGTGCAAAGTTGCTTCTGGCTTTGGACTCGCGGCATGGTGCCACTCTGCGAAAAACCTCTGTATGAGAAGCAGTCATCTAGGGAGTGGACGTGTCCGCGTCCTGCTATTGCTACAGTACATAGCATGTTTATTCGTGGGACATGTCGCGAGTTCTGACGTCTTGACCATGGTGTGCCTACCCTGGCATACGTGAAACACGCTGGAATTGTCCAGCAATCCAGATTGACGCATTTGTGCAAGTGAATTTTTTGGCGGCAGCATGCACGGGTTTGTGCTTAGTTGTTCCCCAGCATCTTCGTTTCGGCACCGGCAACCCCAAAGCAACCATTCGAATTGGTTTGACCTGTGTTGTTAATTCCCTGTTTACCTCGTCCACGCTGCCCGAGGCTGTCTGACATGTGATGCTTTTGCAACGGTTGTACAGCACATGGGCATCGCTGTCGCACATCTACATCGGGCTAAGTGCCGCACGTTTGTTTTCACAACACTCCATGTTTATTGTGGTAATTTTTTGAAGCGCTTTTTCTTAACGAGTCATGTATATCACGTGGGAGATTCAGATGGGGCGGGTAAATGGCACAAACCTCAGCCGCAAATGATGAAACCTGAGACCCTACACATGAAACCCTGTTCCTTTTAATTGGAAACACAGCAGACAGGAAGAAGTCCCCACAATCACCCAGTAGCCATGACTTGTTTCCTAGTTGTTGGATTTTCTTTGTTGTTTATCACGTGGTGTGAAGGAAGCCACAGGCACCAATTAGTTACAAGGAAATGCATGAATTAATCGTGTCCTTTGTTCTTGTTCAATCACTTTAAGAGTAAACTTAAGAATTGCTTGAACCCCGAAGCCTGAACCCGGAACCTCAAAAACCTTAAACTCCAAAACGAGAGACCCCTAAACCGTAAACCATCCTAAACCCTAACCATCTCTTAAAGGCCCTCATAGTACTAAGTGGGAGTAAGTGATAACAAATATTTGTAGATAGCAAAGAAACAAACCAGTAGAATAAGAAAGCGTAGCAAATAGACTGATCATAAATCCGCAAGTGGTGAGCAGGCCTGGCCTTCCGACGCCGCGGCATGGACACCCGAAGCTGAGCTGCTGCAGTCTTTGCAAGACTTCACCAGGCGTCTGGTCGGGGTTTAGGATTTATGGTCTTTGGAGGTTCTGAAATATACGGGTTCGGTAAGGGCTTAGGGTTTCGGGTTTTCGGCTTAAGGCCTTTGGTTTCGGATTCAGGGTCATTAGGCTACAGATCCTTGTAGGATTGTAGGCTTGAGCGTAGGATCTTTGGGCTTTGCATCCTCTGGTTTGAGCCTTTTTCAACACGGTCGCCCTTCGAATTGGACTGTGTGGACATCTCAGATTTCGGTCCCGGGAGCTTGCAAGGGCTTCGGACGTCAATAAGAGAAAGAAGTGTCAGTTCTTGGTGCAGCTGTGTAAGTTTAGAGTTGCTATCGAAGGCATGTAGTGGAAAAGGTAACCGAACAAACGAGCAGGATGCGAAGAGGAAACAGCATGTGACAACTAGTTTTTTTGACCCGCCACCATCACCGCCGCCGCCTCCGCCACCGGCACCGCCACCGCCGCCACCGCTACCGCCACTGCTACCGCCACTGCTACCGCCACGGCCACCGCCACCGCCACCGCCACCCGCACTGCCGCCACCACCAACGACAACAAGACTTGGGAAGCATCAGAAGAATAAGAAACGGCAGGAAGGGTGAGTGAACGTGGAAGTAGAAAAATATTAAGAACAACGATGAAGACTGTGATGGTGCGAGCATTCATAAGAGTGCCAGCAGCAGTACCACGTTATCAGTCGTAGAGGGGATGTGAGTAGCAGTGACTGCAATTCCAATTACAAATACAAGACTATCAAGAAAGAATTGTAACAGCAACGAATATGGACAGCAATAACAATGACAGTATCAACGATCGCAAACATGAAGAAGTAGCAAGAAGGGCAACTTCGAAGATCATCAGGATGATGGTGATAGAACTCTTCGGCTCCCGCCCCTAAACCCTGCACCCCGAACCCAAAGTGCTGGTGATCTGCCAGGGAAGTCGCTTCGCTGCTGGACATAAGCGGCGAGATCCCGTTGCTGGCACCGCTGCTGCAGGCGGGCCTTTTTCGCATATTTTGTTTTGTTAGAGAACTATGATTGTTTTGGTTCGACTGTGAAGCTGCGAATGCGGGGCTGGCTTGGTTTGTTATTTCCTCATATTCAGCAAAGATTCGTGCGATGAGGTCCAGTGGAATAAGTGCCACTAAACCCTAAGTTCTGGCAACCCCAGAGGCCACACACCAAAAACCTAAACACCGAAAGCCCAAAATCCAAAATTTTGGCCTCAACCCCAAGCCGAGTCCTGTATAAAATCCCGAACACCCGGAGCCCTAAACCCTAAACCATAGCACCTTAGATCCTAAACCCCAAACCCGAATTTCCGGAACCGCCGGAGCCTTATCTTCCCCAGCTTTGTGCGAGTTGCGAGCAAGGGCCGGAGCATTGCGGCGGATGGAGCTTCCTGGGCAGAGGAGGCCAGGACCTGTTAGGAGGTCGGGGGTTGTCTTCGGGTTCCAGATCCTTAATCTTGGAAGTGCTGGTGTTTTGAGAGGATGGCTGAAGCCAAAGCATGTGCAGTCTGGTCCGACGTTCTTCGGTAATGATAATACTGACTCCTGGTGGAAATCAGGGAAGCAGGAGGTCACGGTAGCAGTGGTCCATCCATCAAGCTGTTCGAAGCCGAGCATGCTCACAAGTTCTGCGAGGTACTGGATTTGGCGACTTTGCAGGCAGTGGTCGACCATTGCAGAGGCCTGTTTCGGACCAGACCATGACGGGTAGAATGAGTTCGTGACTTGTAAAGCGAGGATTGTAATGTCTGTTGGGACGACATCATGTCCATGGAGAGGATGAGGATCAGGATGATAATGATGTTGTTGAGTGCGGATGAGGATGAGAATGAGGTCCACGAGGAGGATAAGGGTCAGGCTGCGGATCGTGATGCTGATGATGGTGCTGCTGCTGATGATGAAATGTGAGATGAATGCCGGAGGGGTGGAACATTGCCGTTCCATTCTAATCAACAACGCTACACTCATCCGGACTATACAAAGACTGTGGCCCATTTTGCAGAGAAGCAGCTTTATAACCATGTCGTGGACCTGCTCTTTGACACAGAATCGCCGACGAGAAGTGGTGGTCCCCCAAGCCACTGAAACACACTCTTCCGCCCTGAGGAGGTTCCAGCTCAGACACATCCACTCTTCTGGAGATGGCCTTGCATGCGACAGGCAAGACGAGGAGACGGGTGATGTTGATTCAAGAATGGGTCTAGGGCTTGGCAAGAGCTTCGTTACAGGGCGATCTTCTCTGTGGTCTTGAAGAGAGGCCATGCTGTCGGCATGCTCGTCTTCGTCTTTCTACATGGATGCAGATGTGAAGATGCGTTGTAGGCTGAATCTGCTTTGTTTGCCCAGCACATGTGAGTGACCAGGTTGTTTATTGTCTGCGACACCTTACCTGTCCTTACATGCGGAAGGAGCGGCAAAGACAGCAATGATTGGCTGGCGAATCACATTGCCAGCCAGCAACCGGAGGCATCGAGCATGCAATCCAACAGCATCGACAGGGGATTCAAGCCTGGGAAAAAGCTTCGGGTCGCAGGCTTCCGGTAAAGTTCGGATCTGTAGAGCTCCTCGGCGAACCCCAAACCCTGAACCTTAAACTCGAAGCTCTAAGCAAACCGCTGAACCCTGAATACTGTTGTGTTCTGCTCTACACCATGCGGTGTTTTGGATTGTTTCCAGGGTCTTCTGGCCAAGCTCCTGCGTGCATCCTCGGATGACGGTACCTCGTCTGCCTGGCGTATATGTACATCTACATAGATGCATAAAGCCATATGTATAGCATGATTCCTGCGTATGTGTTTAAATTATGCATGCATGCATGCATGAATGCATGTATGTATGTACTGTATGTACTGTATGACTGCATGTGTTGCATGTGTTGTACTGTACTGTACTA
Organism: Symbiodinium sp. clade A Y106; assembly: GCA_003297005.1. Lineage (NCBI taxonomy): Eukaryota > Dinophyceae > Suessiales > Symbiodiniaceae > Symbiodinium > Symbiodinium sp. clade A. Next base: position 246,813 of record BGNK01000377.1, on the reverse strand, counting down.
CTGCACTGCACTGCACTGCACTGGACTGGACTGGACTGGACCGGACGGGACTGGGCTGGACTGGACTGCACTTTACTGTCTATCTGTCTGTCTGTATGTATGTATGCATGCATGTATGTCCCTTTATATCTTATGGCAATACATACATATGCATATATTTGTATATATATATATATAGGTATAGTTATAAATACATACCTGCGTACCTACATACAACGCGCATGCACAGAGGTTATGTGATTGAGGAGGCCCGGTGGTTGCAAGAGATTCTTGAATCAAGTGCTAAGGATATTTGGCGACGTCACTCTATGCCCAGCGGCGTTGCTTGACTTGACTGGCAGGGAGGGGCCTTTCAACCTGCAGCCGGGCAGAGCTAGGCTTTAGGGTTTAGGGCTTAGGCCCTTGAAATATTTTAAGTGCAATTCCAAGCCAAAACCCAAAGATCCCGAAGCCGTAAACCCTGAGCCTTGAACGAAACCCTACAACCTTCAGCCGAAAGCCCTTAACCCTTAGCTCGAAATCCTAAACCCTAAACCCTACATTTCAGATAATGGGTCCCAGAGCTGACCCGTTACGAGGCTCTCATTGGCTGCTGCGCGCCTGGCCGGGCATGTCGGCAGCAGAGGCCACCTTGGCGACTGGCAGGCGGACATGAGAGAAGGGAATCAGCGCTTAAGGATGTAATTGAGGGTTTAGGGTCATTTGGAGCCGGGTTTAGGAGTTGAGGGTTTAGGTTAAGCAGGGGCAGTCCAGTTTCAGCTTTCGGAACTTGTTGGCCGTGCAGCGGTTCACCGGCAAGTTTAGGGAACCCTAAACCCTACACCCTAAACCCTAAGCCCTAAACGCTGATACATGCAGTCCAGTTGAGACTGCTTTCTGCAACGGCCAACTCCCGAAACAGCCCTAAGCCCCCCACCGCTGGGTTTAGGGAGGGCTGCAACCCCCAAGGCCCAACCTGGAAAGCCCAAACCCGAAGCCTTAAATCTCCACAACCCAAAAGACAGAGGCCATCAAACACAATATACAAGACACTGCATAATATATGGTCCATATATACAGAACTCTCTCTCTCTATATTTATGTATGTATATTAGCAAAATCTGAAGCACTTCACTTCTCGCAGGAAGAGGCGGGCTCAGAGCCCTCCGGAACCCGGCTCGTTGCTCCGCTTCCTCCGCGAGCGTTCCCTGCTCGGAGAACTTTTGAGTTTTGGGTTTCGAGTTTAGGGTTTAGGGTCCTGAGTTTAGGGCTTAGGGCTTTTGGGGTTTCGAGTTTAGGGTTTAGGGCTTAGGGTCTTGAGTTTAGGGTTTATTATGGGGGGGGGGCTGCTTCTTCCGCCGCGAGGGGGGCATCTTTAGCTTCAGAGTTCTTTCCAACGCCCGTTCTACAAGCCATTCTACAAGCCATTACGGCGGAATATTCCTCTTGTGCGGCGGAAGACATGGGATGAAACGAGAGTGTTTATGGAGAGGGCAATAATGACTTGGGCAGATACAATCCGGCCAGTCCGGGTTTTGCTATAACCCGGGCCCCCTCACTCCCAGTGGCAGTAGTGGCAGTGTTATTGGTAGTGGCGGTGTAACTGGCACTGGTAGAAACAGCAGCATACTACCAGCGATCTACTGTACTTCTCCCGCCATTTCCGGTGTACCACCACCAGGAGTCCCGTTCAGGTGAGAGATTTGTTGTGGCTCGTGTGGAGCTGACTGCTGTCCATGTTCTTCGCCAAACAAGCTATAGTCGGCATTAGTCCCCCGGGCCCTTGGATGGCTCTTCCTTTGGTTGAGATCGCTAGGTAGGACCCAGGGGCGGCACTAAGGGTGTGGTTGTCGGTTTGGGCTCCGTTACCATTCCCGACGAGCACTGTTCCCAGTCTTCCGAAAGTTGGTCCAAGGGGCGACAGTCGCTAGGAACAGAAACCTGGCGCCAGGTGACACATCTTACGGATACAAGCTGCCGGATCTCGCGCTCATTCGACGGGAAGGCGTTTTCGTCAAGTTGTCGGAATCGCAGTGGCTTGCCTTTACTGGTGATGAGAGGTTGTGGAACCTCTTGGCGCAGGTACGAGATCAAAGTAATGTACCTGGCGTTGATTATCTCTTCGCACCTTCAACATCCTGACAGGCTCTCCGCCGCCAGTATCTCCGCCAGTACAAAGCCAAGGCCGACGCAAGTTGTAACCCCCCCTCCCCGTTGGGCTGAAGTTGGAAGCGAGGTAATGCGGACCTTTATCTGTCACCCACTGGCCCGGACACAGTCCTGGGCTGGACTGCTCGAGGTTTCCGGAAACCAGGACGCGGCAATTTTCGCTGGTCTCAGGGTGTACGCTAAAGACCTGGCTGCCCACCTCTACAAGGCAGCGCGGGAAAAGTCAGTTCGGCAGTACACATGTGGGCCCTCTAACCACTCTCATCCTAGTGGGCGAACACTTGGCTCCAGCACTGCCAGTTGGCCCGCAACACTGCAGCCACGTGGTTATGTCTCGCCCTGCAATGCGTCCTATGGGTCACTTGTTCCTGGATGATGTAAAAGCTGAGCTTGCTCGCTTCTGCAGTGCCAAACAACACTCCTTGGAGGCAGCTCGGTGCTTGCCCTCCTCCCCCAAGTCCTCGATGCACTGCCGAGGATGCCACCCGCCGGCCCATCCTCGCAGCTTGGACGTGGCTCGTGCCCATGCGCACCGAAGTCGCGGATTTCGCCGTGGACGCTGCCGGTAGCAGCGCAGCGTCTACTCGGATGGAATCTTGCAGTGATTCGGCCTATCGTGGATTACTGCCTGGTGCACTGGGCGCTTCATCAAACGTGCAGCCAACGTAGCTTCCAATGACGCGTTTTCTTGGTCGATGAATCTCTCGAGGCCAGAGACCTGAATGGTGCTTCTGAGGACGTGGCACACAGCCTGAGTAGACTTGTCTCCGCCGCTGGGGCGGGGTATCGGCGTATCCGGTAGTGCGCTCAAACATGGAGCGGACAATCAGCTTCTTGTGCACGGGCTTGACAAAGCACAGTCCACGTCGCCTTGCACCATAGAAGCATGCATACCAATAGGCATGTGCATCCAGCTGGCAACCGATTGACTGCGGCTGGGCTTCAGGATAGCTCTTTCTCTTCTCTTGTGACGGTTTGATCCTCAAGCCTTCGGGCCGAAGGTGATGCCGTTTGCTTTAGGCCAGATCTCCGGGCCATTCCATGGTCGGCAGTAGTAACTATTGCTACAGCTACCGGTGCAGCCACAGTTTTGTTCCAAGCCTGGCTTCTCGCCCATGCCCCTGTTGACTTGGATCTTCATGCGTCTCCGTTTAACTAGTAAAGTGCGCCGAAGCGTGGCGAAAAATGAGCTCACAGTGCTGTGTCTGGATCAGGGCCTGCACTAGCTGAAGGCTAAAACCATCGTTAAACCCTGAAGTCTTAGGGTCTGGGGTTGAAAGTTTAGGGCTTAGGGCTTTTGGGTCTTGAGTTTAGGGTTTTGCGGTTTAAGGGCTTGTTGAACTTGGAGGTTCAGGGCCAAAGACTCGCATTGTCGGCGCCAATATGTCAAAACCCTTTGCTCCAAAAGTGTGCAGCGAGGAGTTTCGACGATAAACCCGCCAAACCGACAGTCCTGGGCCTGCTTGCCCTGGGCCTTCTTGTGCGTTTCGGTGTTCCGAATCAGAGGCTCGCAAGCTTCCGCACCCAGGATATGGCAAGGAGGTGTCGGACACAGAGCAGTGCATCATGGAGGCGCAAGGGAGCACAATGAAACCCAGAAGCGCCTGGCATCCTGCGTGTGTGTGCAGCCACCCACCTTGCCCTACAATGGCTGTCAAGCTTCGAAATCATAAAATCCTACAGCCTCAAAAGCTTTAAACGCCCAATATAACGCTTTGACTCTAAACCCCAGGCACTGTGGCAGACTAAGCCCTGCACCCTAGACTTTAAACCCTGAACCCTCAACAGCCTCAAAAGCCCTAGTAGACTAAACCTTGAGATCCCTGAACCCTAAATCATTGAACCACAAAAATCTAAAACCCAAACTTGGCGCTCAGTGGAGTTTTGGAGGCTGCCGATGGGCCAGCCTTGCGGCCTTGGGCAGCCGGGTCTTGTCCGTCGCCCCAGTTCCAGCTCTAGGATTTGTGTTAGTGTTTGGGTCTTTAGGCTGTTGGGGTTGTAGGTGTGACAAAAACCTGTTTTGGTGTTTTAAGATTTCGAGTGTTGGGCTTTGGTCTTGGGACTTAGTTGAGGTTTGGGTTTCTCGCTGAGACAAGGGCGTGGGGGCGAACCATGCCGTGTGCAAAGATGAGGTGGCGGTCATGCCGTCACTCCGCTCTCCGGCTGGCTGATGGAGGGTGACTTGACTAATTACGCTTGGTTCATGTACTGATGTACTAACACAAGCTGCATTTCAAGCCCTAAACCCCAAACCCTTAACACCCAAACCTCGACCCGTAACCCTAAACCCCAAATCCGAAACCCTAAATCCCAAACCCTAAACCCCAAACCCTAAACCCTAAACCCCAAACCCTTAACCCTAAACCCTAAACCCTAAATCGTTATGCCTCAACCCTACACATCAGCCCGCTGAGGCGGCGGCACAGCAATGGCTGGCCCTTCTGACAGCCTTGCAGCAAGCGCCCTTCGAAAGGAGGAGGCGGTCCCTACTTCGGGTTTAGGGTTTAGGATTTTAGGGTTTCGGTTTTGGGGTTTAGGTTTTAGGGCCTAGGGTTTCGGGCTTAGGGGTACAGCTGCAGCCCTTACGGATGACAGAAGCCCGGCATAGGAGCACCGCAGATGTCAGCGCGCCCATGACAGGATTGTTGAATGCGATTATGTCACCTTCCTACTGCAACCCGTGGCGGTGGCAGGGGCTGCAGCAGCTGCTGCTGCTGTTGCTAGCTGCTAGTTGCTACTGTGCTACTTCCACCTCTTCGTCCTCCACCAGTCCTCCGGCTCTTTAAGTTCCCCGAATTCCGGGTCAACAACAACTATGATGATGATGACGACGTCCCTCATGATGATGCCCATGATGACGACAACAGTTACGACAATGGTGATGCGCCGACGACGCCTGCAACTTTGATAATGACAGCAGTGACCGATGACACCGACGGCTGCAGTGGTACCATGTATTGGGCTGCAACAGGACTACTCCTATCTCTGTTATGCTCTTAAGCTTGGTTTTGCATGGAGTGCAGCTTTGTTTGAGAGAATGCAACAGTGACAACTCTGTGATCATAGCTTGTGTTTCTCTGCTCCGACTCCTCCGTTTGGCAGGCAGACGCCGTTACCCCCGGCCCCGTCCGCTTGTTGCCACAGCTTCTTGGACATGCAACCCCCGAGCCCCAAGCTCCTAAACCCTGAACCCTAAAGCCGTATAGAACCCTTAATTCCCTTAGTAGTAACCCTTATAGATCCCGTAAAGGATCCCTTGAAGGAAGCCTAAACCTCTCTGAAAGACCTTGCAGTCGTCCTCAACCCAGACTCGAATCATTAAAGCCCGAGGCTTGAATCTCCGAACCCTGGGGGCTGAAAGTCGGACCCTCGAAGAAGCAGCAAACAAAAATCATGTCGGAACCCACTAACCTGAACTCTAAGCTCGAAGTTCCTTCGAGTTTAGGGTTAGGGTTCAGGAAAGCCTAAATAAACCCTGAACCCCGAACTCACAAGGCCTAGCCCTTCATGCTTCGAGGCTCTTGGTGCCTCATCCGCTGCCTCCGCACCTTCAGCTGAGCCTGCGGCTGCTCCCTGTGGTGCTGCAGAGCTCTGGCGAAAAAGTCGGTTCTTACGGAGTTGTTTAGGGCTTCGGGTTTGGTGACTTGACTGTGTAGGGGTTTACAGTTTAGGGTTTGAGGACTTGATTCCATGATTCTTGGTTTCGCAGCTTCAGCTTCACAAGGCCAATGCCCCGAGCTTGAAGCCCTGAATCTTGGGCTTTGCTGTGCGTCGTGTCTGCGGAACCCTTACAGGAGTCCGAGCCTATGGTAGCCCATGCACCTCATAGGTGCTGATGCCTAGCAGCTACTAGCAGCCAGGATCTATTGCTTGGCTTTGGGGGTCTCGCTCTGGGGTTGAGGAGCCATTATTGGGTTTCTCTTAAGACTAGGGCTAGGGCCTACTAGGGCTCTTCCGGTTTGGAGAAAACTCCCCCAGTGTACGTTCATACCCAAAGTAAAGCAACCTAACCCCCCTGCCATCGCAAAGACAGCTTAACCCAAATCTCAGCGGAATCCAAAATCCAACTTAAACATCCCAAACCCTAAATCCTAAACCCTAAACCCTAAATCCTAAACCCTTAGCTGCCCTTTGCTGGCCTTCCGCATATTTTTGGCGGACGGAAAAAGGAGTTCACCAAAAAAAGCCTTCAGCGGTCGCCAAGGAAGATGCAACGACTGCGAGTTATCTCGGGGCTGAGGAAGAAGGTCCTCCCGTCGTTGCCCGCACTCAGGGGTCTTGGAAGCTTGGACTGCGAGGCTTCTAAATTTTAGGGTTTCAGGGCCTATGGCTCAGAGTTTAGGGTTTAAGGTTCTAGGGTTTTGGGGTTTAGGGTTCAGGGTGTAGGGTTTAGAGTTTAAGGTTTGTAGGGTTTAGGGTTTGAGGATTGAAGGTTTCGGGTGTAAGGGTCAGGTCTGGGAAGCCTCACGCGATTTTTATCGCGCCAAAACGCTGCCCTTACGCCGCAGTCTTTCATCGCCGACTAAACGCCAACAGAAAGACCGCGAGCTTTGAACCAAGCCTCGTCATAATACCCTAAATCAACCCTTTCGGCATCTTGTGGCTGAAACCCTAAACCCGAGATGCCCGAAAGCCTGAGCCTCCTGAGACCATCAACCCCGGAGTGCGAAAAGCCCTGAGGTTCAGAACCAACATGCGGACTGTCCATGTTCCAGCGTCCGAGCTATGATGAAACTGGTGCCTTGGCTAAGGCTGAAATCTCCATTTCGGGCTCGGGTTCAGGGCTTCGGGCGTTTTGGGTTCCGGGGGTTTTTGTGGGATGCGAGCGCTTTAGGATTCAGGGCTTTAGGATTTTTTGCTTTAGGCTTTCCGGTGTCGGACGGTGTCGGGTTTCGGAGTTCGAGGTTTCGGGTTGAGGTCCAAGCCGGATTAGGGTTTACGGTTTAGGGTTTAGGGTTTAGGGTTTAGGGAGGTTTCGGGTTGAGGTGGGACTGAGAGCGCAGGGGCGGGAGTTGGGGTGATGACTAGAATCAGTACCCCCTTCTAGTCTTGAAAGTATAGTCGCATAATGCGTTATGATATAATGGAACCCTAAACTCTAAACCGCAACCCGGAAGCCTAGATCCTAAGGTTGACATATCAAACTAAGTCTCTTAACCTTGAATCACAAACCACAGTACTTACTTCAGCCCATTCGTTCGCTGAATCCCAGGCCGGCGCCATGCGCTCTGTCACGAGAGGCTTGCTCTCCTTGCTGAGGAGAAACGGCCGCTGCTGCAGGCGCTGGAGGCGCGGCTTCATAAATGGATCAGGTTTTCATAATATTTCACTACGATTTTTAGGGGTTGTATAGAGGTATTTCTAACGGCTTTGCTTGGTATTTTGGCAAGGGATCTAGGATTTTAGGTTTCGATGGTTTCGCGTTCAAGGATTTTGGGAGACTAGAGATTTTTCGTTTTCGGGTTCACAGATTTCAGGGGTTCTAGGTATTTACGGTTGAGGGTGGATGGACTTGGGCTGTAATGGCTGTAATGCTTAGGGTTCGCAGGAAACAGGGCCACCGGTCATGGGGTTGAGGGGTTAATGCAGACGTTTGAATAGTTAGTAATGCTACCCCCTTGCAGTCCCGATTTGTTTTTACCGGTCAAACCTTATCTTCAATATCAAGGCCCCTAGACAAAACACCAAAAACACTTTTGATTACCCTCTAAAGCTAAAATCATAAAACCCTAAGCCCTAAACCCTAAAACCTAAAACCTGAACCCTAAAGCGTTTTGAGGGATCAGGGTCCCATTCAGTGACGAGCCCGGCCAGGAGGACGTGGCCGACAGTCCCCTGAGCCCTGCGACTTGGCAACAAAGCACCGGAGCTGGGCAGCCTAACACTGTACATACATATGTATAATATACACTTTTTTTGTTTATATTTTCTTGTTTATATACATATATATATATGTAGTATATCTCTATCCACGTCTTTGTCTCTGTCTATGTCTAGGTTTATATCTCTGTCTATGTCTGTGTCCATTTCTATGTATGTATATATATATATATTTATATTTATATACATATATGTGCATACTTATATTTATTTAAAGTGTATATGTGTATATGTATATATATATGTGCATATATGTGCATATGCGTGTATATGCGTATATGTATATATCTATATATACTTATGTGTGTATATGTGTGTATATGCGTATATGTGTGTATATGTGAATGTGAATGTGAATGTGTATGTGTAGTGTATGTGTATTCATATGTGTATGTGTATGTATGCAAAGGTACACAGAAACAAGGTGTGTATGTATGTATGTATGAATGTATGTATGTATGTATGCATTATATATGTCTGTATACGTATGTTTATGTATGTTCATAGACATGTATATATATATATATAGATAGATAGATGATGTGTTTTTACGTTTTGTTTAGGCATGTGTACTTCCTTGATGTAAAGCTCGCGACACCAACTATCATGATAATCATGACAAGATTAAGAAAAGCTAGACAAAAGCCTCCCGAAACTTGCGGCGAAGATTAAACAAATTCGAAGGGCAGAAGGGCGTTGATGCAGATCACCTATCCAGGTTCAGATTGAGTGGACGCTCGAGGTGGCTACAACCTGCACAAGTGCTGCAGTTACTCGCCTGGATTGAAGTCTTTATGGGTTGGACTGGCTTAAACAGGACTTTCTGTGCGGATGTTCATCACGATGTCGGCTAACTTGAACCGAACGCCAGAAGACCCTTTGGATTTCGGCTTTGGCTGGGGTTCCATTGGCTCTGTGAACACTAAACCCTTAAATCCTTAATCCAAAACCCTGACCCTTTAAACGTTAAACTCTAAACCCGACGGTAATGGGTTTTTGGGCTTGAGAGGAACCCTACGATGCAACACGCCTGGCTTGGTTGGGCGACGCAGAGTTTCAGCAGCACTGGTCTTGCGGTTTGAATTGTGAGTCGAGGTGTTGGGCTTACAGGATTTATTCGGATTGTTCTGGAGGTTGATCGGGGCTTCTTATCCGAACAATCACGGTTTCAAGTTTCGATTCCATTGCAGTCTTGGATTCGGAAGCCTGAACAGTGTCGAGTTGAGGACCGGCAGGTGTCGGGAGTGTTGGCGGTTTAGATTCTGAGGCAATCACCGGTCCACTGCAAGGGGTATGGACCCAAGAGCGGCTCCTTGACGCCATCATGAATCGTCTTGCGATGGACTTCCATCGGGTTTTCTCATACCCAAGGCAAACTCAGAACATACCATTGCTATCTGAGCGACTCTGATGCCGCGTCAATCGCCACAGATAGGCAATTGCTTAAACTTGTAGCCTTCGCACATCAGGTATCCTGAGCCTTGCGCAACAAACCCGAAACCCGAAACCCCTGGCCCTAGCTACTAACCTCCAACCCCAAACCTTTGAAACCTATACCCGCAGTCCTCAACCCTAACCTAAATCCCTAAAACCTACAACAAAAAAAAGAATCCTGACTACTGGTCCGCACCTGCGAGGAGCTTCCATTCGAGTACACGACCCTGAAATACAGCCTCGGGTTGAGATGTGTATGGTTTCATACGATCGTTTCTCTTTGAAAGCTCGAAAGCCGTAAACGTTCGCCGTAAACCCGAACCCTAAACCCCAACCCTAAAACCATCTGAGCCTTGATCGGAAGGTGGTCTTCCTCATTGCAACTGCGTGGACTTTGCGCGAGGCGCGCTTGGAGTGCTGTCGGATGTTTCCAGGAGAAGCCACGGAAGACACGGGGTGAATCAAGGCTCTTCCAGTTGATGGAGGTCTCGAAGTGATTCCCGGGGGCTAACCCATACCGTCAGCATGTGATTTAGCGTGTCTGAGGCCTGCCTCTTAGTGAGCGTAACCGGCAAGAAGTCTCCAGCTCGCTTCATGTGACTCCGCTATGGCCACAACAAGCAAACTCGCAAGAAGGCGACGACGAGCATACTTAACCTTGGCAGCAATACGAACGACAAAGGGAGGACGGACAGCAACGAGGAGAAGACGAGTAGTTTCGACAGAATTTCAACAGCAGACATGCTGATCCTGATCCTGTTGTTCCTCCTCCTCCTCCTCCTCAATCGTCCTGCCCCCCTCCTGCTCCTCCTCCTCCTCCTCCTCTTGGTCCTCCTCCTCTTGGTCCTTCTTCTCTTCTTGCTCTCCGCCCCCGATCATTGTGATCGTCATCATCTTTTCTTCAGCATCTTCTTTTTCCTCATCATCACTATGGTCAAGGTAGCCATCAGCATCAGCATCAGCATCTTCACCAACAGCATGATTGCCATTAGCATCATCAACATCGTTGTCATCTTTTTGTTCGTGGTCTCGTCTTCACATCGTCACCATTTTTGTCAGCATCATCTTAACACTGATCACTACCATCATCATCGTCATCACCAGGATACACATACGATCACTAATACCAAAAAAGGCAAGTGCAAATTCGAAGGTTGACCTTCCCCTTGAAGAGCGCCAGCGCCGATCGGCTGCGCTGATATCCAACAGGCCTCGATTCTGCCACGTCTTGTGTTTTGATTTTCTGGACATCATCTTTCAGGAGTTTGTCGTGTTGATGCACGTGTATGGTAAACAGCAGGAGCTCTCACCCGGCAAGCTTCAGAACTATGCATCTACACAGAGCCCAGGTTGTTGAGACCTCTCCCTTCTTCTTTCTAAATTTTATGTGTGCTGGAAGTGCTTGTTCCGGATCGCCAATGAGGTGCCTTGCTCGTCTCGCTCTTTCCGCGCTTGAGCTGCCATCCTATTTGGCGACAGGCTTTGCGAGACTGTTTTCGCACTGCTTTGGTGCATCATTCAGTTTGCATTTTTGGCGCATGCCCTGCTGAGCCAGCTTGCCCTTAGAAACCCCATGGGCTGGCCCAAGGGCAGCTTTTGTGTCTTGCTGGGCAGAACCCTTTGGTTCGCGCAGAGAGAAGCAAGCGCTGGGCGAGAAGGCGGGTGTCGTTGCAGGGCTCAGCATGTGTTGAAGCGGTCGTTCACACAGGATGTGTACACCAAATTGATTGGGAAGCGTCACCGTCTTCAGGAGGGACACAGAGGAACAAGCCAAATTTAAGGGGAGCAAACCGAGGAAAGCCTGCAACCTGAGTCCTCCGAGCCCTTGCCATGCCTGACTACAGCCACATTGTAGCGGCTGCTGCTTTCTGCTGATACCGCTACTACTATAGTATATATATAGCTCCCGCCGCCCCAGAACACGTCAACAGCCAGAACAAACCCTGCTGCTGCACCTGCGAAACTGACTACGGTTGTGGGCCAGCTGATCTTAGAACAACGCAGAGTGAAATCTAAGTTTTCAGTTATTTCCCTATATTCAGTTTGGTGCTCTGGTTATTGTTATCGCTGTTTCAAAACACTTCCAACACGAGCAACATTGCCATCATCATAGGTAACAGACTTTTCTTTGCCACTAATAATATACTTAATGTGCTTCTTATCAAGACTATGGTGATGTGTTAGACTTCTATTTTATAGTTTGTTATCATTTTGATAACTGCTGCGATAGTGACGAAAATACGTATTATTAGCACTATGATTACAGGTTTTATGATTGTTATTGTTTACTCTTATCATTAATATGCTTGGCGGTGGTTGCTGTTGTCGCTCTTGCAACAGTCCACCTTACCATTACTTTTCTTACTGAAGCCTTTTTCCTGGCATTCCTTGTGAGGCGCCGGCTGATGCCATGGAGGCTCTTCTTGGTGCGCTGGTGGTTGTAGGACAGAGGGCTCTGGTGGGTATGGGTGGGGGTCTACTTTTTGGAGAAGACATAGGTTGGGGGCTTGAATTTTGGGTTCCAAGTTAAAGATTTTAAGAATTGTGTTTTTGTTCAAGGTGTTGTTGGGTTGCGACAGGTCTATAGGGGTCGCAAATCAAGGAAAAGCACGGAACAAATCTCGGGCTCGCTGACGCACGGCGCGCACCCTCCCCTTCTCCGGAGATTTTCTTGGCCGTTGTCCTGCTGGAGCACTTTAGAATTTGGGGTTAGGGTTTGGGGTTTAGTAGACTTGTAGAACCCTCCTGGTACCTGTGTGGCAACTAACCAAGCTTTCCCGGCGCCCTAATCCTTCATAGTTCAAACCCTCAGCCACAGGTTGCTCTTATGTCTTCTTTGCCCCAAGCTCCAGAAGACTTAAGCTTGAACCTGAAACTTCAAATCCTTCGACTCCACCTTACCCTATGCCTCAAATGCCCTAAAAGGGCCTAAACCCTAAACGACCCTAAACCCTAAAATCCTGAACCCCTAGACCCTTAAACCCTAAACCTTAAGCAACCGTAAACCCTAAAATCCTCAGCCCCCAAACCCTTAAATCCTAAACCTTATGCAACCTCAAACCCTCAACCCCCAAACCCCTCAACCCTTAAATCCCTAAACCCTGAACCCTTAAATCCCTAAACCCTAAGCCCTGCAAACTTCAGCCCTTGCGTCTCACCTCCCAGGAGGCCCTTCCGCCGCCGCGCAGCTCTTACGGCAGCTTCCGTGGTTCGACTCTGAGGTCCCCACCCTCAGCCTTTTGAGCGGTTTAAGGGGGTTTACGGCTTAGGGTTTAGGGTTTAGGGGTCGGGTTCAGGGGTTTAGGGTTTAGGGCTTAGGGTTTAGAGGATTGAAAGTTGGGGTTTAGGGTTTAGGGTTTGGTAGGGTCTACTTGGTCCATGGGTAGTTATAGGTGGGGTTGTAAGTTCCCTAATACAGTATGGGTTATGACTTATAACTACCCATGAACCTCCAAGTAGGGTTTAAGGGTAGGGGTGTTTTTGTAGGGAGAGGAGGTTAGGGTTTGCGGTTTGGGGTTTAGGGGTAATTAGGGGTTGTTAGGTTTCGGGTTTGGCGTTTAGGGTTTCGTGGATTGGGAAGGTTTGGGGTGCAAGCCAGGTCTCTGAGTGTTACGGGTTCAGGTTTTAGGGGTAAGTAGAGGTTGTAGGTTGGAGTTTAGGAAAATATACGGGGTATTAGGGGGGTGTGTGTAGGGAGGGGATCTGGCTTCTGGCACGGTTCGGGCCGCTTGGAGGGTTGCGGGGTTTGTCTTTAGGGTGCTGCGGGGAGGGGAACAAAAGCACACACACATGAATCAAACTGCCATTACAGGTGCACACTCAAGAATTCAGACAGGCAACCTGTACAAATAGTTAAACCCTTGGACACTGAGAAGATTTTAATTGCACTTGGCGACAGCTAAATAGATAGGTCGGTAGATAGACGGATAGGCAGGTTAGTTAGAGAGGTGAGTATGTAGATCGGTAGATAGTTAGACTGATCGATAGAGAAATAAGCAAATCAAGAATTAGATAGTTAGGCAAACAAATGAGCAGATAGCTCGGACAGCAATTATTGAATGATGTTTACACATTAACGTGCAAATTAATAAACAGGTGTATAAATTTTGACATATACATATATACATATTTACTTGTATACATACACATAAGTTATATACATGTACATATGCATATGCATATGCATGTGCAGCTGCACATACATATACATATACATACATACATACATACATACATACATGTGTTCATACACACATACACATAAATATGTATATATATATATACACATGCCATTATCTATACACGTATGTACATACGTGCACTTATATTTTTATAGACACATACTCACACAGATATTTTGTATGTTTGTATAATTTGACATATGCATACACACATACATATATATATATATATATATGTAGATCGATATACGTATATAGTTACATGAACATATATGTATATACATATTCACAGAGTGACATATCTAGTGACACTGACCCTGAGAACTTGGAGGTTCATGGGTAGTTATAAGTGGGGTTACAAGTCCGCTGATATGGGTTATAGCCTACTTATAAGCCCGCTCCCATGAACCATCAAGTAGACGCTAAACCCTATACCCTTTTAAAATCCCTATAGATCCCTTTAAAGGCACCCTTAAGGGAACCATGAACCATCAAGTACCTGGAGGATGGGCAGGGCTTCCGAGTCCCGCCCAAAGCTGCCGCGGAGGAGGCTCCGTGGCTCGGTTCAGCGATGGCCACGCGGCTGCGAAGCGGGGGGGTCTCTAGTCAGGCTCTTGGGGTTTAGGGTTTAGGGTTTAGGGGTTTAGGGTTTAGGGTTCAGGTGTTTAGGGTTTAGGGCTTAGGGTTTAGGGTTTAGGGTTCCTCCCATTGGGTTCAAACGCTACTCTGGGATTGAAAAGAGGAGCCAGTTGAGGTGCAGTGGGCTGTAGGATACACCCTTGAGGTTTTTCGGTGTATTTCAGCGTGTTTTGGGGTTGTTAAGAGTTTCTTCTAGACTTTGAAGGGCCTTAGGCTTTTCGGGTTTTAGGGTTCGGGCTTCAGGAATTTTAGGGTTGTAGGATTTTGGTTGAGGGTTCGGGGTTTGGGTTCTTCCAGGGTTCGGCACAGCGAGCTTCCAGAACGCAGCTTCCCTACCAGCTGCATTGGGATTTTTTGCCTGTTTGTATTCAGCTCTTGCATAAACTCAGTGCATTGTGGTGCAGGCGTCGAACTCTCCAGCACCAAGCCATCATCTCATTGCATCACCCGGGACCTTGTAATAGCTGTAAAGACCGTGGAACAACTATGACCCCGACGTTTCCTTACGGGCACGACGACACCACGCCTACGGCACAGCAAAGCATTCAGAAGGATGAAGGGCCAGGACAAGAACCTACAAACACGCAAACAACAATAAAAATACACATGACATCACAGAATCCCCAGCAGATATTTAAAGGTGCGTTTCTGCTGCTCCGCTTGGGTCCTCTGTAACCATCCGGAGCTGGCGGTCGATGGCCTGTCGGTGACCTGGCCTTGCACCTTTTGTTTCTTCCTAGGTATTCCGGACGAGTCTTCGCATCTTCTGGTGTATTTGCTGCTGTGAGTACTGCTGCTTTTGTAAGTGTAGTAGTGGTCATGATGTGCTTTATGACAGCACGACGTGCAGTCCTTTGAAAGGAAGTCTAGACATTGAGAGAGTTTCTTCAGGCGGGTTTCTCGATCATGACTTTTGAAGATACCGTTTTTATCTGGTGATGAACTTCGGCATCGCGTTATCGTTTTGTCAACATGGTGGAGATTCAACGGAGTCGGTCACCTGCTCATAAACCAGGATGAATGATGATAGTGGGTGTGACGGTTCTTATCGTTCTTGCATGCTGATTGCTTTCCTGCTGATCAGCGGCATTTCCGAGCCAGGGTGGAGTGGGTGGGCACATGTTGGTACCCGTTGGGTTTCTGAAGACAAAGTTGTAGGAAACCTGAGTTCGACTGCAAACGGTGTAGGCTTCAGGACAAGCTATGGGTGCAATAGGCCCTGAGTCCACGGCTTTCGAACGACACCCTGATCCTGCCGCTGTCTTGGTCAGTCCGTTTTTTTCTGTTCGGGCGTCTCATGCTGATGTAGTTTTGGCAAGGCTTCTGTAACCTGAAACTCTACACCCATATACCTTTGTCCTCTGGGTATCCGGTTTTCCAAGTGGTACCTTTGGCAGTGCAACTGCTGAGCGGCACCTCAGAAATTTTGTCACTGGACAGGAGGAGAGCGGACGACGACTCTGAAGCCTTAATTAAACCTTTAAGCATGAAGCCGAGATTCCTAAACCTCAACAAACCAGCAGCCCTAAACCGTTCTGGCTTTGGAGTTTCAGGATCTTCGGCATCGTCTTCTGTCTGCTTCATGGCCTGTTGCCGGTCTTCCCGAGAGCCTGCTGCCTGAGGAGACAGGCGCGCGGGGTTTCAGTCTAAGCCACATCGTAAGCATTATTCACCAACAAGTGGCCAAAACTGAAGCCTGCTTGGGCTATGTCTTAGGGCTGCGTGAAGAAGACAGTGATAATGATGATGGGGAAGGCGGAAAGCATGTTCATGATCATAACGAGGGTGATGGTGAGGAAGGAGACGATGTTGCCGGGTGAGGGTCAAGACCATGGAAATTAATGTTGTGTGTCGTTGGCTGACCCTGGCTCTGCTCCTCCTCCTCCTCCTTCCCCCCGTCGTTCTGGCAGTCGCCATCGTCCGTGTGTTGTTTCTTGTGACTATAGTTGTGGTGTGTTGTGCTCTTGGTGGCGGCTGTCTTTCTTTTGCCGTCCACCTGGTGGTGCTTGTCATCATGTTGTTGTTGTTGTTGTGGTGGTGGTGCTGGTGGCTGCTGCTGCTGCTGCTGCTGGTCGCCTTTGGCATCGTAACCGGTTTGCTGCTTCTCCTCATCCCGTTGTTATTCTTTTTCCTCTTGGAGTCTTACTCTGTTTTTCCTCTTGCTCTCTTGCTCCGGCTGGTCTCTTGTCGTTCTCGGTTGCCTCGGCATGTTTTGATGACTTCACTCCGCCAGGCCGCTTGGCCGAGAACCTTCACCCGGAGAAGCTGGACTGGCCCTCTGCCGGGTAGCTTCGGAGTTGTGGGAATTCAGAGCTTATGCTTTGATGTAGGACCATGTAGGAGGTTGAGGGACTCAGGAATTCTTGGTTTAGGGTTTCGGACGGCAGCATCGCGGTTTTGGGTCAATAGTGGCTTGTGTTTTCCTCTTGTTGATCAGCTTTTCCGTCAGGAGCAGTTCGTGGGAGAAAAGTGCGAGCTCCCGCTGGGCAAGATCTACGCATCTCGGACCTTGGATCGCCGGGTTGCTCTGCAATGCAAACCCCTTAAGGCGCCTTTCTTAAAAGGCACAACATTCGGATCCCGATTGTAAGCCTTCATAAAGGTGGGGGATTTCAAACATCAGGGGCCCTCACGAGTCTCTGTGTACAAACATTCTGAAGCCCTAAAGCCATTCCTGCTGTCGTTATCAAAGCCCTAAACCCAGGTAGTTGGGGCTCCCAGACGCCCGGCCCCCGCCGGCTCAGGTTGCCCTCTCCGATCTTTGGGCTCAGCTGGAGCGGTCCCTTCCGGAGGAAGACGACGTGCCAAATCTTATGACGAATATGACCCAGTGCCGGTCTCAGTGATAGGGTCGAGGGTTTAGGGTTTGGTGATGCCTTAGCGGATTTATAGCAGGTCCCCACCATGATAGAAGGTAAGACCAAAACCCCGAGCCCTAAAGCCTCAACCTAAACCCTAAACTTAAACACTACTTCCTAAACCCAGGCTCTTGACCCTGCACCCTGAATCCTTCACCCTAAGCCTCACCTAAACGCCCTAACCCCCACCTAGCGGCCCTTAACCGTAAACCCTTAAACCCCCAAACCCTAAACCCTAAACCCTTAAACCCCCTAAACCCCCAAACCCCTAAACCCCTCAACCCTAAACCCCTAAACCCCTAAACCCCTAAACCCCTAAACCCCTCAACCCTAAACCCCTATACCCTTAAACCCCTATACCCTTAAACCCCTAAACCCTAAACCCCTACTCCTAAAAGAAGCCTCGAGGTACCGAAAGTCCAAAACCCGAAGAGGCGGCATGAACAAGCGCCTGGCCCGGAAGTCGACGGAAGCACCGGCGGTGCAACTGCAATGAAGGACTGGGTTCCTGCTAAGGAATCTAGTTTTAAGCTACCATAATCATAATAGTTTAAGTTACCATAATAAAGATACCATATCATTTGCTATAGATCCCTATTGTGGTAACTTAACTTAAACTCCTTAACAAGAATCCAGAGAGGAAGAAGGCTGGATGTTTTGAGGTTTGAGTGTTCCTTTAAGGCGTTCCCTTGTGAAGGGTTCTATACGTGTTGCTATCAGGGTTTAGGGTCTCAGTGTTTTTGGTTTTTAGAGTTTAGGGTTTCCGGGTTTAGGGTTTAGGGTTGGGTGGCTTCACAGGGCGCAGGCGGTACCACGGCAAACGCAACTACGGCAGACGAGCTTGCTCAGGCCTAGATTGTAGTCGTGTGGGTTCGCAGCCAATCCTTTTGTGAACCCACGATGGCGCAAAGACCAAAGCCTCCACGGAAGGGGAGAGTGATTTGAGACCCTGACCCTAAACCCTAAAGCACAAACCCTAAACCCACAAACCCTAAACCCTAAACCCACAAACCCTAAACCCACAAACCCTAAACCCTAAAGCACAAACCCTAAACCCACAAACCCTAAACCNCCTAAACCCACAAACCCTAAACCCTAAACCCACAAACCCTAAACCCACAAACCCTAAACCCTAAAGCACAAACCCTAAACCCACAAACCCTAAACCCTAAACCCACAAACCCTAAACCCTAAAGCACAAACCCTAAACCCACAAACCCTAAACCCTAAACCCACAAACCCTAAACCCACAAACCCTAAACCCTAAAGCACAAACCCTAAACCCACAAACCCTAAACCCTAAACCCACAAACCCTAAACCCACAAACCCTAAACCCTAAACCACAAACCCTAAACCCACAAACCCTAAACCCTAAACCCACGAACCCTAAACCCACTAACCCTAAACCCTAAAGCACAAACTCTAAACCCACAAACCCTAAACCCTAAACCCACAAACCCTAAACCCACAAACCCTAAACCCTACAGCACAAACCCTAAACCCACAAACCCTAAACCCTAAACCCACAAACCCTAAACCCACAAACCCTAAACCCTAAAGCACAAACCCTAAACCCACAAACCCTAAACCCTAAACCCACAAACCCTAAACCCACAAACCCTAAACCCTAAAGCACAAACCCTAAACCCACAAACCCTAAACCCTAAACCCAAAAACCCTAAACCCTAAACCCACAAACCCTAAACCCACAAACCCTAAACCCTAAAGCACAAACCCTAAACCCACAAACCCTAAACCCACAAACCCTAAACCCTAAACCCACAAACCCTAAACCCACAAACCCTAAACCCTAAACCCAAAAACCCTAAACCAACGAACCTTAAACCCTAAACCCACAAACCCTAAACCCTAAACCCACAAACCCTAAACCCACAAACCCTAAACCCTAAAGCACAAACCTAAACCCACAAACCCTAAACCCTAAACCCACAAACCCTAAACCCACAAACCCTAAACCCTAAAGCACAAACCCTAAACCCACAAACCCTAAACCCTAAACCCACAAACCCTAAACCCACAAACCCTAAACCCTAAAGCACAAACCCTAAACCCACAAACCCTAAACCCTAAACCCAAAAACCCTAAACCCACAAACCCTAAACCCTAAACCCAAAAACCCTAAACCCTAAACCCTAAACCCTAAACCCACAAACCCTAAACCCACAAACCCTAAACCCTAAACCCACAAACCCTAAACCCACAAACCCTAAACCCTAAACCCAAAAACCCTAAACCAACAAACCTTAAACCCTAAACCCACAAACCCTAAACCCTAAACCCTAAACCCAAAAACCCTAAACCCACAAACCCTAAACCCTAAACCCACAAACCCTAAACCCTAAACCCAAAAACCCTAAACCCACAAACCCTAAACCCTAAACCCACAAACCCTAAACCCACAAACCCTAAACCCTAAACCCACAAACCCTAAACCCACAAACCCTAAACCCTAAACCCACAAACCCTAAACCCACAAACCCTAAACCCTAAACCCAAAAACCCTAAACCCACAAACCCTAAACCCACAAACCCTAAACCCTAAACCCCAAAACCCTAAACCCACAAACCCTAAACCCTAAACCCACAAACCCTAAACCCACAAACCCTAAACCCTAAACCCAAAAACCCTAAACCCACAAACCCTAAACCCTAAACCCACAAACCCT
>BGNK01000377.1:195188-221362 GCA_003297005.1 Symbiodinium sp. clade A Y106 | reverse complement strand
TGTTTATAAACACAAGCCATGTTTATAAACACAGACACTGTTTATAAACACAGGCCCGGTTTATAAACAACAACATGATTGATAAGCGACATAAATGTATACAAGGACTAACAAGACAGCGAACAACTAAGAACTATTTATACAAGCATAGGATAGCAAGATGATATAAGATAAATCCCTGCGAAACCGCGAAACGTGGCGTGTCTCAAACGCAGGCCCCATGGTAGCCGTTTCTGTTGGTTTAATGGTTTGATGGTTTAACGGTTTACGCCTAGGTGTAAAGAAACCAAGGGGACCCCATATAGGGGGGGTACCCATATATATATATATATGTATATCGTATCTATGACCTAACGACACAATTCAATACATCATACTTATTTTCAGAGTCTGTGGGGAACGGAAGGGGAATGAGTTTAAGTGCCCAGGGTCCAGGCTTAAGGGCTGCTTTAAGATAGAGCGTGCTATCGAACGAGCTTGTATCATAGGATTTACCCATAGGCCCTATAGTAGTTCCTTTTTAAGGTTACCTTATTCAATTCTAAATATGAACCCCAAAAAGGAACTACTATAAGGGCCTATGGGTAGGGGAGGGGGTACTTGCATGCACCCGTAAACAGCAAGCCCCAATCCCCGACAACCCCACACCAAAGTCGCGAGAAGCGATCAGAAACCCTTTCCAATTTTGTAGCAACAACGATGTGCCACGGCAAGAATCGTGTGTAAATCCCAAACCCTGAGGGTCCATGTTAGAGGGTACTTCGTGGTCAAGCTAAACCCACCCTACGGCCTAACCCTACACTAAACCCCTAAACTCTTACGGTGGAGTAATATAAGGGTCTTGATAATTAGAATAGGGTTTGGGGGGTATGGTTTCAGCATAACCATAACAAGGAACTCTAAGGAACACTCTTCGAACCATTAGGCCCCCAAAACGGTCACTATTTTGGGCTCCTTATTCAAACTGTAGTATAAAATAACCGAAATAACCCAAAGCCATATTCGCATTACTAGGGCCCCTGTACTAGTTTGTCCCTAAACCCTACACCCCTCCAACTACCCTCTAATACCCAAATACCCACTATTACGGGCCATAAGGACTCTATTAAAGGGCCCTTGGGGGTTCCTGGTAAACCCTAAACCCCAAAACCCCTAAATCCTAATCCCTAAACCCTAATCCCTAAACCCTAAACCCCTAAACCCTAAACCCCGAAACTCTAACCCCTAAACCGAAACCCTGAGGTCTCTTGCAGCTGAAAGGGCGGCTCCTCCTCCCGTTCTGCAGGTTGCACGTGGATTTCGGGCGGCTCTTCTGGCCACACGTCGCCCTCGTCCTCCTTAGTGGTGGTGGCAGTAGCACTAGTAGTACTAGCAGTAGCAGTAGCAGTAGCAGTGGCAGTGGCAGTAGCAGTAGCAGTAGCAGCAGCAGTAGCTGTAGT
Source organism: Symbiodinium sp. clade A Y106 (assembly GCA_003297005.1). Lineage (NCBI taxonomy): Eukaryota > Dinophyceae > Suessiales > Symbiodiniaceae > Symbiodinium > Symbiodinium sp. clade A. The sequence continues at coordinate 219,923 of BGNK01000377.1, read as the reverse complement.
AGCTGTAGGAGTAGTGGTAGCAGCAGCAGCAACAGCTGGAGGCAGCAGTAGGGTTCAGGGCTTGGGCTTGCAAGCATTCGGGCTGCAGTCTTCGAAACTCTGGACCCTTCAGGGTTTGGGTTTGTGGGCGACTCCTCAATGCTTCGCGCTTTCGATAGGGGTTTTGAGGGCTTATGGGAATCGCATGGACAACTCGCTTGCCCAGTCGCTCAAATGAAACAAGCACACAATATAGACATAACAATATTTGCCTACACTACATAAAACTGAGTTCCAGAAAGAAAACCGTGCCGCCTCCTCGTGCCACTCCTCCTCGGCCCAGTTCTCCTCAGGCCAGTACTCTTCATAGTCTTCAGCGCGGTGCCACTCGAATCCCTTGGCAACTGTTTAGCTTGCGCGTCTCCTTATCATAAGGACCCTTCCTAAGGCTCCATGTACCCATATAGTATGTACTTAGGCCTTAAAGTGCCTAATTATATAGGGACCCCTTGAAGGCTTAAGGATCTACTATAAAGGTACATGGAGCCTTTGGGCCTCAGGGTGATAAAGGGGGAGCCTCAGTACCTTTGATAAGGATCTGAGGAGGGCTGAGCAAGGCCTGTGTAGGTAAATATCATCCCCCTCTCTCCCATCCTCCCTAATATAGGGTCCTTAATAATTAGACGAGGGATTGGGGTTATGTAATATTGTACCATAAACATAATAAGGAACTTAATAGGTAATTATTGAGGCCCCTATATTCATCCCCTCTCCCCCTCCTCCCTATCCCATCCTTAAGGTACCTGACTATGACGTAAGGGCTTTAAACTCCTGTGAATCCGGAACTTCAAGACAATACATTCAGACTCTAGGCGCGCGGTTTGGGGCTCGAGGGACTACGGTTGAGGGTTTAAGGCAGGGTTTAGGGCTTTAAGGTTCATCGGCCTCAGGGCTCCCAACTTGAATTTCAGGTTTGGACATTGTTGCGAGGTTCGAACACTAATCCCCAACACCATCAAGCCTAAACACCCTCAACAAGCCCTGACAAAGCCGTAACATAGAGTCTGAGCCGGGTCCAGTCATACTTGTTCTTGGTAGGATTTGTTCCCAAAGTTGAAAACCCTGAACGCTTACTCCCCTAAGCCTACAGGATTATGTGGATGTCCGGCTCAGGGCATAAACCCTGAGACCTAAACACCAACCCCTTGCGGAGCCCTTCGACTACTTTGACTTTGAATAGGACACTGATTATAGAGAACAAAGCACCTTTATATAGCCCATATACAAACAATATAGAACCTTGGCAGAGCACTCTGAACCCTCAACCCTTTTTTAGGGATACCCGATAGCCCCCGGAGACCTGATGGGACCCGTACAGAACCCATGTTATAGAGCCCTTTCAAACATTTTTACTTATGGCTGGTTGGCAATATTGGGGTCCCTTTTTGGTTCCTTACTATAATACGGCACCTCATATTTAGGGTACCCACACGGGGACCATAATTTTGAGCACAACCCTTATAGCTCCGCACCTTGCCAGGACCATCCTTTCGCCAGTGGATTACGCCAGTTCTTTGGGCTTCCTCGGGGTCGAAGTAGTAGGTCCAGCTGCCCCACCAGACACTGCAGGGAGGTAGGGCTTGATGTGATTTTTTTTGTGGGGTGTGAGGGGGGTTAGGGTTTAGGTTTTTTTTCGAGGGGGCTTGGATTCTATAAGGGTTCCAGAAAAGAGGATGACAGAGTTCTATAGCAGTTCAGTGTTATATTGCGTGTGGGTCGGGGCTCCGGGGTCTCCAGCCAAGGTGGCAGGACTCGGGTTACATAAGGCTAGTCAGGCTAGTCCCCAACACAGACTATGATGAAGAATATGAATCACACCCTGTAACCCTAAACCCTACCTTAACCCTGAAGAACCTACCTTTTTAAGGACTTATATAAGGAAATCATAATAAGGAGCCCTAAAAAGGCAGGTTCTTCAGGGTTAAGGTATATATAAGGAAATCATAATAAGGAGCCCTAAAAAGGCAGGTTCTTCAGGGTTAAGGTATATATAAGGAAATCATAATAAGGAGCCCTAAAAAGGCAGGTTCTTCAGGGTTAAGGTATATATAAGGAAATCATAATAAGGAGCCCTAAAAGGCAGGTTCTTCAGGGTTAAGGTATATATAAGGAAATCATAATAAGGAGCCCTAAAAAGGCAGGTTCTTCAGGGTTAAGGTAAAAACCCTAAGGTCGGAACTTGGAGGTTGAGATAACGCCAATGGCCTGAGGCCTGGAATCATATGGGCTGTTGTCAAAAATGATGGTCACTTTTTGGGTCCCTAGTATAATTACGGCACCTACTATTTAGGGTACCCAAAAAGGGACCCTAATTTTGACAACTACCCAAGATCATATACCTTTCAATCCGACTTCGAAGTGGGTCAAATATTCTTAGCAGGTTGGAGTGGAGACCCAGGCACAAAGTCGCCCATTTGCCTGAGGACCCCTCTGTGTGCTCACCATGAATCCGATGTCATACTGCTGGTGGACAAAAATTGAATTTGTCCAGCGTAAGGAATATACCACACTTTCTCAAAGTTCAGCTTTCTTCATGAAGGAATGCAAGATTCTGTCCATCAGCATGACATATACTGCTCTATAGGTCCAAAAATGGGCAGCTTTCCATATATCTTAGCATGCACAACCCCGAATGTTGAACCCACGCTCCTTGAGGGACCGAACATAAAGACCCCTAGGCCATTGTAACCAAAGCCTATTTGAGGATAAGGTTCCTATGGTAAGCACAAAATTGAGGCAGCCATCAATACAAACAACAAAGCATGCGAGGGCCTTGGACAGGAAATCCCGAAACGCTACAAGATTCCCTCTTTTATCCGTGGTTCTCTGTCTGTGGCGGCCTTTCCGACTCCTCGTCATACCAGATCGTAAACTTCCTGCAGCTTGCCGCATCAGCATTTGACTCAAATCGTTTCTGTACGGCTTGCTGGATTCCGGTTAGGTTGACGCTGTTGCCGGCACGATGTGTCGCCGATCGTGGCACTACATGCCGTTCTTACAAGGACAGCTACTCTTGCGCCCATCCGAAGTTGAAGCATATTTGTGCTGCCATTTGTCGTATTCAGACAGCTACCTGCAGCGGTGCGCGGTGGTGGAGGCAGTACGAAGAGGAACTTGGGGAGCAGCACAGCACAAAGACATGCTCTGCACAACCTTACCGAAATCGAGCACCAAGCCCTAAACACAAGCACGAAACACTCAACCTCCTGATTGAAACCGCAAATCCTACACCCTCGACTCCCTGAATGAAAACGCAAACCCTAAAAGCTCAACTTCCTGAATGAAATCGCAGATGGACATATCAGACAGTCTCTTCAATTTAGTGGAGGAGGTGGTGTTCCGCGGCTTCATGGGTTGAGAGTCGAAGGCTACAGAGAGCCCAATAGAGAGGCCTTAACTGGGCCTAAACAGGGTGAGGGTTTTAGGGTGAAGGATTTAGTGGGACGAGGGAATACGCATCTGCAAGGAGCTTGCAAGTGGGCCTGAATAATAATCAGATTAAGGTCTTGGGGTACAGGTTTAGGGTTTAGGGTTTAGGGTTTGGGGTTCAGGGTACACTATACTAAACTTATAATGAGGAACCCCAAAACTACATGTTTAAGCCCTCAAAGGCCCTCGGCATGTCACTAGATGCTTAAGTGTATACCCTACCCATAGGTCCCATAGTTCCTTTTTGGGAATACCTTGTAGAATTCTAATTATGAGCCCCGAAAAGGAACTACTATAGGGCCTATGGGTAATCCCCAGTTCTTGAAAGTCAAAGGCACTCAGGCAAACTTCCGGATACTCTGGGGCCCTGTCTTCAACCACAAGTCCACAAACCTATGCCCCGAGACCTTTACTCATCAAGCCCACCAACTCACTACGAAGCTCGAAACGTCCCCCTGCATCAGAACTAGCAGGGGGAAACTCGAGAATCAGCTCCAGGGGTAGGAGAGCCGTTTGGTAGTTTTCTTGGGGTTTGCTCCTTAACTCCCACCCCGACACTCCAAATAGCTCCTATCAAAGTCAGCATTATTTTCCAAACTTGGAGCTTTAGACAGTCTGAGGATAAGCTCTGGTACCCAAACTGTCGAGGGTTTCGGTTTCGGAATGCTGTTCAGGGCTATGATACTCCCAGCAAAGACCACCCTGAACTGCACTACCGCCCTCAGTGCGATGGCATGGAATCGTGCCCTGAATCTCGGTCTGATAACTTATCTATCTACTCATCTATCCAGCCCATATTCATATACCCACCTGTCCGCGTAATCTTATCTATTTCTGCATCAAACTGCTTAGAACACGTATCACAGGCAACCGTGGCTCTATCCATCCTCGCTTTACCACGTGCAAAAACACACACCAATGCCAGACCAGACACCCTACTTGGAGGTTCATGGGTAGTTATAAGCAGGGCTATAAGTCCCCTAGTATGGGTTTCAAGTACAGTTACCCTATTTATAACGCCACTTATAATAACTACACACCCGAACCTCCAAGTGGGGTCCTCAACCCTAACCCCAACAAACAAGAACTGCTAAAAATGAACTCGAGGAATACTAGGAACCAACATAAAGGCAATGATTCAACTGATTCAACATGGTAATTAATATGTTGTCACATGCAATCCTAATCCCCATGCAAAGCCTGAATTAAACCCCAAACCCTACACCGTCATGACATGGAACCCGTCCAACAAGCCTTCCCTTAACGCCCCAAGGACGAAACCAATGTGCTTGACTTGCCCGTCTGCTCCAGCGCACTAGATCCCTCGTAGAACCCTTAAAGAAGCCCTCAAAAGAACCCCACAGTAGAAGCCAGAAAGTTGGAACATCATTAGCCTCCTGCCCTTAAAGTAAAGTATAGGGAATCCCAGCATGAATCATCCTAAATCTATGTCCCAACTTTCTGGGGTTCACTATATCAGGACCAAGGTACTTGACTTGCCCGTCTGCTCCCGTGCGCACACAACTCCAGGTACCGCTGTTGGCGTGAGCGGAGTTGATGCAGCTCAGTTCATAGGTCTCTCCCTTGCTCAGAGATGTGGGGCTACTTGGAGGCCCTTTTGACTTAGTAAGTCTACTTAGTATCCCCTAGAAACCATATTATAATCCCGCATAACCCACCTTACTAACCCTACTTACTAAGTCAAAAGGGCCTCCAAGTATGGGGTACTATAGTAGGGATGATAAGGCTTCTATATGGACCTCAAGGGGACTGAATAAGGGATTTATGAGGATCAGAAGGGTTCATAGGCGTTTCTCTCTGGTTCAGGCCCAACGGGTCCAAGTACCACTATAGTAGATACTTAGTAGATATGTGGATCCCCAGAGTACATACTATACTATTACTTGGACCCTTTGGGAGGGTTTAGCCCGGGGTTTAGGGAGCAGGTCTCCCTCTAGTTTCGGTTTAGGGCGTTAGAACGCCAGCATAACCCTAAGGGTCCATGTACCTAAATAGGACATACTTTGGCCCCAAAGTACCTATATGGGGACTACTTTAAGGCCAATGTATATACTATTTAGGTACATGGGCCCTTAGGGTAATCGTTTTATCAGGGTTCTGTGGCTTTAGGGCTAAGGTTCGATGCGGTTGGAGGGTCTCAGGGTTTAGGGCACAAGGATTTTGGGGCGAGGAATAGTCGAGGTTTGGGAAGCTTAGGCGTTTAGGGTTCGTGGTTTTTTTCGGCTGTAGCCGAAGCTTGCAAGTACTGAATACTCAATGCACCGCCCAAATGGAACTCGAGAGTCGTTACTATCCAGGCTTAGGTACTCTGACTGTTTCACCATTTGGGGACCTGGGTTTCGGCTCTGAGGTTTGGTTGCTGTCTTTATTCTTTGCTTTTCCTGCTGCCAAATTTCTGGTTGCTGCTGAACAGTGTGCTGTTTAAGCCTACCTTTGGTTAGTAGGGAATGGAGGAATGGGGTAGAACTATAACTACGATTACTACCATTCTTCCATTCCCTACTAACCAAAGGTAGGTAAGGTGTCGGGTAGTTCAGGGCTTCGCTCCTTCTGCCTCTCTCCCCGTACTCTGACCTCCAATGTCTAGGATGTGTGGAGCTGTATGGTGGGCTGTTCCCAGAAAGCCCCATACCCCTTAATTAAGGAATATGGCTTAAATTATATAGGGCTTCATATTCTGATCTAAGCTATATCCCTTAATTAAGGGGTATTGGGCTCTCTGGGTTCGGCATGAGACGTCTCCTTGACATCGTAATAGTAAAGCTTGGGGACAAACTCTAAACCGCAAAACCCTGTACATACTGTTCGGCGGGGATTTGGAGTTTGTGAGATGTCATGTAGACCGCTGCTTGGCAAACACCCCTTCGTTGAAGTCCCCAACAGAAGGTTCCCCCATGATCCCCATCATAATCCTTGTTCAGGGAGAGGGCGTAGTAAGTCAGTCTACACTAACAACAGTCTTTTATAGTCCTACATACATAAAACAGGATCTCTCTTATACTCCTTAGTACGGGGAGGGCTGTATTCATCGGGGGTCTACAGTAAGAACATTCATTGATAGTCCCTATAAACAAAAGTGCCTTCTTCGGGTCTACATGGGCGCTTTTGCAATGAATTTGAAGGGCTCTCAAGGGGCATCCATACGGGGCTCTACAAGGGATCTACAAAAGTCCTATGCTGATTTAAGGTTTGAGGGCTTTAGGCTATACGAGGTTTAAAATCTAGCCCTGAAGCTTACAACCCTTGTAGGGTTACATAAGGCTTCGGGTGGGTCTAGGCCGTCAGCCGTGAAATCCGCCTTGGCACCAGTCCACATCCCAGTCCTCAGGCACGGACAGAAGGGCTGCTTTAGCCATGGAAATGCTGTTTTCGAGATCGGAAAAATTATTCAGTACGGTGCCCTACTTAGAACCCTTACATGTGCAATTGTACAACGCCCAAACCGGATTTTTAATTATTCAGGCCCCTACATTACCCTCAGAATCCCTACATGTGCTGTTGTACAATCCCAAAACCGTATTCTAATTATTATTCAGGCCCCTATATTACCATTAACCCTACACCAATGCTGAAAACAACAGGCTCTCAACTCGAAACCTAAACGGCTTAACCCCAACTAACCTTGTCCTAAAAACATGTTGCCATTGGCCCTCATCCTATCCATCGGGGCTCTTCAACAGAGAGGGCAAACGTCTCAAGACCAAATCCCTAAAGGCCTACACCCTGAACCTCTAATCACTATTTACACCCATAACTGTGTCAAGAACCCTTATGAAAACCTGGTGAAAGATCATATGCTGAACACTGACAAAACCCCAGACCCAGCCCTACACCCTAAGCCCTAAACCCCCCAAACCCAAAACCCTAAACCCTAAAAAACCCTAAACAACCCTAAAAAACCCTAAACCCTAAACCCTATAAGCCCTATAAACCCTAAACCCTAGACCCAAAACCCTACACCCTAAGCCCCGAACACCTAAACCCCGAAACCCCGAAACCCAAGACCCAGGGACAAGATCTCATCGTGGAGCGCCGCCAGTACCCTCTCCGTCTTTGTTTGCGGCCGGTGGGCGGGCACCTTGCTGGCTCTTCGCTTTGGGGTTTAGGGCTTGGGGGTTAGGGGCTAAGGGCTTAAGGGTTTTTGGGCTTAGGGTTTAGGGGTTAGGGCTTCGGCTTTAGGGATCAGGGTTTAGGGATTAAGGTTTCTTCACCAAAGATAAAGGCGTTGCTTCTATTTATACGTGCTTATTTTTAACAGTCTATCTTGGTGATTGAGGGTTTTCGGTGGGGGCTTGGGGTTCTATGTTAGTGGTAGAAACCAGAAAGCTTGGACAATGATTCTCTCTCTAGACCAAGTTGCAGCACAAACCCTCATACTCCGAATTTGTAGAACTAGAAGAATTTATGGTAGGCAGAGCTTTGTCGGTGTAGGGGTGTGGGGGGCCCCGTGTTCCCTCGGCGTGAATTTCGCTATGCTGTTAAGCTCTTCACCAACCCTAAATCCTAAACCCTAAACCCTAACCCTAAACCCTACACCCTAAACCGTGTGGGCAGTTTCGGGTCAGCAGCGTTCAGGGCTTAGGTTGCTCGGCTCAAGGACAGCGATATGTTATCCATGGACAGAGGCAGAGGGATGCCAATCCTGCACCCTAAAAATCCTAATGTGGAAACCCCGACAAAACGAAACTTGCCCAAGAAGGCCCGCACCTTCCATTCAGGGTTTTTGTAAAGACATGTGTACATATATATATATAAGACGTTTCCTCTAACAACAACTCTTTATGTCATCTCGGGCATATAAACCAACAGGTCAGACAGACAAATCAGACAGACAAATCAACAGCAAAATCGCTGTTGGTTTGTGGGCTTGAAAACGACAAATCAACAGCAGATTTCTGTTGGTTTGTGGGCTTGAAAACAACAAACCAACAGCAGATTTCTGTTGGTTTGTGGGCTTGAAAACGACAAATCAACAGTAAAGTCGCTGTTGGTTTGTGGGCTTCAAAACGACAAATCAGCAGTAAAGTCGCTGTTGGTTTGTGGGCTTGAAAACGACAAATCAACAGCAGATTTCTGTTGGTCTGTGGGGCTTGAAAACGACAAATCAACAGCAAATCAACAGCAAATTCCGGGCCCACAAATCAACAGCAAATTTCGGGATTTNTGAAAACGACAAATCAACAGCAGATTTCTGTTGGTCTGTGGGGCTTGAAAACGACAAATCAACAGCAAATCAACAGCAAATTCCGGGCCCACAAATCAACAGCAAATTTCGGGATTTGCTGCTGATTTGTGGCCGGGAATTTACTGTTGATTCGTAGCTCCCAGGCAATTTGTGGGTTTCTCCGGGCCCGAAAATCAACAGCAAATCCTGGGATTTGCTGTTGATTTGTGGCCCCGGAATTTACTGTTGGTTTGTAGCTCTTCATTAGGAAACCACAAATCAACAGTAAATTCCGGGCCCACAAATCAACAGCAAATCCCGGGCTTTGCTGTTGATTTGTGGCCCCGGGATTTACTGTTGATTTGTAGCTCCCAGGCAATTTGTGGCTTTCTCCGGGCCCACAAATCAACAGCAAATCCCGGGATTTGCTGTTGATTTGTAGCGAATTTACTGTTGGTTTGTAGCTCTCAGGCAATTTGTAGCTTTCTCCGGGCCCAGAAATCAACGGCAAATCCCGGACCACAAATTCGCTGTTGATTTGTGGCTTTTATAGCCACAAATTCGCTGTTGATTTGTGCCTTTTATAACCACAAATTTGCTGTTGATTTGTAGTCTTCAGCCACACATTCGCTGTTGCTTTGTGGCTTTTATAGCCACAAATTCGCTGTTGATTTGTGGTCTTCAGCCACAAATTCGCTGTTGATTTGTGGCTGTTACAGCCACAATTCGCTGTTGATTTGTGGTTTTCAGCCACAAATTCGCTGTTTGTAGCGCCGCCACCTCATACTTGCTGCCATTCTAAATGGTCTGAATCAGCCTAAAGAACCCATGCTATTTGCTGTTAGAAGCAACCCCTAACATATATATATATATATAGATATACACACAACATACAAACACACACAGAAACCCATACATACATACATACATACATACATACATACATACCTGCGTACATACATACATACATACATTAATTACATAAATCCATACATACATACATACATACATGCATACATACAATCAACCCGCGCATGCATGCATGCACACATGCAGCATGCATACGTACGATCATACATACATACATACTTACTTACTTACTTACGCACAAATGCACATGCATACATACGTACGTACAACAATCCCGCCTACATACAAACCTACATACATACATACATACATACACACTAACATACATGCATAAATGCATGCATGGATGCATATACACAGATGTATATTTATACATATTATATGTATGTGTGTATGCATGCATGCATGCATGCATGTGTGTATGCATGTATGTACGTAGGTAGGTAGGTATGTATGCATGTAGAGATGCCGGCTTACAATAAGCTGAAATACAAGCCCCAAAGACAGTATCCTACTATTAGGCGGTCGTCCACTAGACACAATAAACAAACCCTGGTTGGGGAGCGTGTTTACATTTTACAATAAATCCTTCTAACCTGTCAAGCGACAGATTCGTAAGTTATCAGTTTGGGGTTCACATAAAGTCTAGGGTTTACATAAAGCTTAGGGTATAGGGGAATCGTAAGTAGTAGTAAGGAACTCGTCATCATTACTTGCGGCTGGGGGTTTTCACCTGGCTTCAGCCAACTATCATCAAGCAGTCTCAGCAGCTTTTCTGTCAGTGGCCTTGCTTCCAATAGGCTCATCGTCCCTGGCGGCTGGTCTCTATTCCGACGCTCCCGTTTGTAAGTCCTAGTCCCACTCTAAAACTCTCAGCATTTGGGCGATTCCATCAATTCGGATCCCTCTCTCTGGGTCCCTAAAACAGCACGTCAATCTGATCCATAAGAACCCCATGCTTGAGGTAACCTAGGTTTAGGGTTTTGTTTGGGTTTAGGGCCGTTTAGGGTCTAGGGTAGAAGACACCCGTTTGTGGTCCAGCTGTGCCTTTTGCGCCATCGGCTCACGGTGACTGGTGCTGCTGGGGGCATCACCTCGACATGTCACCAGGATTCTCTATCGCGCCTTCTTTTAGAGGGCTTGGGGTTAAGAATTCCCCATACAAGGGTAGGGTCGGATTTAAAGGTATTTATGTATTAAACCCACATCCTGCCACACAGAGTGCTACCCCTCGGGGTAGAAACGCCCAGGAATCTTATACTCCCTTAGATATCAACATGCAGCTGCTCCTATCCCAATCTCGAATATCTAGGCTTTCGGTACTTCGAAGCCTCCCAGGGTACTCACGGGCATAACCCGAGAACTACGCACCTTCATGAAAGTTAGGCACTCCAGGATTCGGCGATGGCTTAGCCTGTTACAACGGCTTAGAACATGTTATTTTCCAGATTCCTGCAAGCCGTGGCTTGGACATTCTAGCTTGCATGTTCGTTCCGGTACATCGCGGCAATCCCGAACCCTCGCTGTTCGTGATCACACCCTTGAGCTCAAGAACCCCCTACGAAACCGTAAGATCCTATAAGAGCTCATACAACCAACCACCCGTCATAAAACACCCCAACAGTTTAGATGTGATGATACGCCTTAAGTTACCCAAGTGCCATGAGGGTTTGAGTTTCAAGCTTTGAGGCCTAGGGTGTCCTCCCCTTGAAGAGCAGGAGAGCAATGCTGACAAGCCCGCTACAGCTGCAATACTCATCTGGCCCGTGTGGAGTGTGGAGTGGCCCGGAGCCGTAAACCCTAAACCCTTCACCTGCACAACCGGCAATTACCTCAAGTCTAAACGCACCGAAGCCCCAAAACCTCAAATCCTCAAAGCTGCTGAACCGTTAGATCTTGCAGTCTAAACCTTGAACTTAGAGCCCCTGAACCCTAAATGTTTGACAGCCCTATCTTTTGGGAGCAAAGGTGCCGGAAAGCTAGGGTTTAGGGTACAGAGTTTTGGGTGCCCGTAGGGTCCATAAAGATACGAACTAAACGGAAGTTGATGCCCTCAACGTGGCCTTTGGATGCGTTATTCCGCAGTTGTAGCGCAGACGAGACCTTCTATGGTCGCGCCTGCAATCCCATGACGTACACGCTTTAAACTCTAAGCCCTACACCCGAAACCCCAAAACCCTAAACCCCTAAATCCCATGTGCTAAATCCTTTGACGAGGGTTCTGTGGTCTTGGCTTAAGGTTATCGTCTGCTCAGGGCTTATCGGTTTAAGGGAAGCCCAGAAAGTTGGAACATCGATTTAGGATGATTCATGCTGGGATTCCCCTATACTTTAGCTTAAGGGCAGGAGGAGAATGATGTTCCAACTTCCTGGCTTCTACTTTAAATCGTAAGCACTATAAGGCGGGGAAAGCGGCTCGAGGGTTTCAGGGTTTCTGCTCTTCTTGCATCCCAGGCTGCGACTTTTCGGTGTTGCATCCTTCAAACGGCTACGCTGATAAATACGTATCTGGCTGAGCCGAAAGGTGCAGCGATCGAGATTTCTCTGCTGGCAAGGCTCAGGGGATCGGGATTTGGGTTCGCATGTCGGACTGAGGGTGGAGAGTGGTGGATTTGAAGGGATTGGCGCTTCTCCTGGCATTGTTAGTGTTATCCTAAATATAACCTTACTTATAGCCTTGCTTATTCCTGAACTTTGCAAAACGCCTACCTTTCCCAAATGGTCCAAGTACCAATATAGCAGGTACTTAGTACAGATGTTTGGGCCCCGCAAGTATACACTATGTTACCATGATATTACTTGGGAACCTTTGAGGATTATGAAATACGGTCAGGCGCGGCCCTCTAGGACTCTAGATTCTATACTGAAACATCGGGGTTCAAGAAACTAAGGATCCAAGGAACCTCTTAATATAGGCCCCCTAGATTTAAGGACCCTGCCACGGGACTGTTGGGGTTCATGAGGTCGACCACACACCAACCTAACCCCCTGGTTCTTATCGGGGACAGGGGGGATCCACTCATTCATTCCGTACCTTAGCCTACCAAAACCTACCTTTTGTAGGTTCTTACTCTAAACCTTAACATGGGAGATAAACAGCAGCCTAATATAGAGGCCTTAATCATTAGAATGGGGTTTGGGGCCCCTTTATAGTATAGCTATAAAACGGAACCCCAAGGAATAATATTGGTAATCATTTAGGCCCTAAACCCTAAACCCTAGCTTCTACATTAGATGCAAGAGCTCTCAAGGTGGGGAGCCCCGGACCTTGAGGACGCCTTCACCCCGACATCCATGTCCAGGTCTACTTAGTAGTAAGGCTCCTTAAGGCAGTAAGGTTCCTTAAAGGATTCCTCAAAAGGGATCTATAAGGGTTCTATAGGGATACTTAGAGGCCCAGGGGACTTAGTAAGTAGTAAGGCTTCTTAACAGGGATCTATAAGGCTTCTATAAGAGGGGGTTTAGGGTTACTTAGAGGCCCAGGGGATTTAGCAAGTAGGTAATAAGTAGAGTTATAAGTGGCCTGAATGGAGTTACCCCCAATTATAACCCTACGTAGGATCGACTTACTAGGTCCCCTGGGCCTCCAAGTATGGTTCAGGGATACGGGACCTAAACCCCCTAAACCCTACACCCTAAAAGCCCTAAACCCTAAACCCTAAAAGCCCTACACCCTAAAGCCCCAAACCCAAAGCCCTAAGCCCTCAATCGCCCATTCAGCCGATGCTCCGGAAATCCAAAGCGGCCATCCGCCTTGCAGCAGAACTGGGAGATCCAAGTTTAGGGTTTAGGGTTTATAGGGCTTATAGGGTTTATAGGGTTTAGGGTTTAGGGCTTATAGGGTTTAGGGTTTATAAGGCTTATAGGGTTTATAGGGTTTAGGGTTTAGGGCTTATAGGGTTTAGGGTTTATAGGGCTTATAGGGTTTAGGGTTTAGGGCTTATAGGGTTTAGGGTTTATAGGGCCTGCGCTGCCTACTTCCAAAACCCTCGGGAGGGGGGGTAGGGGGCCTTGATGGCCATAATAAGGACGTAATAAGGCCTATTTAAGGAAGTATAGTCCCCTACCCCCCCCCCCTTACCCCCCTAAGGGTCCCTATGATATAGGGTTAAGAGAGGAAGATGGTGTAAAGCAAGTTTATTGATGCGCCATAAAGCCCGGTCCGGATACTTTAGACCCCGAAACCCCAAGCCGCATGAAATCAGAGTCAGTCCAAGTATTAACCTAGGGTTTAGGGTTTAGGGTTGAGGGTTTAGGGTTGAGCTTTTAGGGTTTTGTCAACAACATAAATAGCCCTGGTATAGATGTAGACCAGAACTACTAAAGATATACTAACCCTAAGGGTCCATGTACCCAAATATTTTACTTTGGCCTTAAAATAGCCCCTATTTAGGTACATTGGGGCCAATGTATATACGGGACCCTTAGGGTAAGATCCCTCTGGGCTCCTATATATCATCAGGCCATTTTACTTGGTCGGCATCGCTTGTCCCGCAGCCCCACCTCAAACTTATGTACGGGAATCATACAACTGCCAACCCTACAAACCCTTACGGCCCAGGTACTAGTTTGGTTCTTTGTGGGCCTTTGTAAATAATTTTATAACGGTGATAATCCTATTTATGGGGCTTATAAACCCGATTCCAAACCGACTTACCACGAGCTCTTAATTACACCCAAAACGCGATCCATCTCCCTCAAACCCCTCAAGCCATCTTCGCCCAAAATCTACAGATCAGAAAACGCCTAGGATTTTGGGGGTTTACGGAAGTCACAGGCCTGGCAAGCACATGGTCCCCCAACCTCTCAAGTAGACCCCTGCTGCGACACCCCGGCCACTTGAAAGGTCACCCGGACAACCAATTCATCTTCAAAGCAAGAGAAGACCAGTAAATCCTGAAACAAACCCTTAGGCCCATGTCCTACTTGGAGAATTCGTGAATATTAGCCCCCCTGTGCCCTGCCCTGCTGGCCACCACCTCTGGAGGTGCCATGTGAAGAGATGCGATGCCAAAGCCTCAGAAACTGCGATAGCATCAACCAAACCCCAAACCCAGAGAGCCCAATACCCCTTAATTAAGGAATATGGCTGAAATTATATAGGGCTTCATCGGCTTCATATTATGATTTAAGGTATATTCCTTACTAAATAATAGGGGCCTTTATATTATGATTTATATGGGTATTGGGCTCTCTGCGAACCTTAGGCTTCTGGCTTTAGTTTAGGGTTTCGGGAAGCTCCAAAGCCCCCATGAATCCGGACAGCCTTCAACTGCTTGGACAACCAGAGAACCCAATACCCCTTAATTAAGGAATACCTAGGGTTCATTTCAGGGATCTAGGTTTAGGGTTTCTAGTTTGGGGTCTTCAGGTTTAGGGTTTAGAAGGATTTAGGGCTTCGGAGAGCTTTGCACTTTCAGGGTTCACGGCTTGGAGCAGTCCTGGCAAAGACATTGCTGTGCCAAGATGTCCTAGGAGCATCATTGAATGCATGGTGAAGCTCTTCAAGGAACGCTTCCCTGACGCATATCATATAACACCATACCCAGAGGGTCCCAGTACCAATATAGTAAGTACTTAGTAGATGTTTGGGCCCCAAAAGTGAATACTATACTATTACTCGGACCCTTTGGGAAAAACATATGAGGCCCTGGAAATAAACACTGTACCTGGAGCCGTAAATGTGGTATCTTTTTTGGAGGTATTATTTTCTTAATTGTCATCGGATCCTAACCATACAAGAAGTCATCAGAAAAAGTACAACACTTAAGGGTCTAGGTAATGCCAATATTTCAGAACAGCAATAAGCCGTAACAGCGGCGAGACGCCGAGGCGTTCCATGTCCAAAGGTGCAGGCGGCAAGTGCTCCTGGGAAAGGATCTGGTGTGGAATCTTGAGAGCATGGGGCTTGCAGGGACTATAGGGTTTAGGGCTTTTAGGGTTTAGGGCTTATAGGGCTTGTAGGGTTTGGCGCTTATGGTTGATAATCTTGAAGGTTGGTGGCAAAGTTTCGGGTGTAGGGTTGCGTTAGAGTTTAGGGCTCCGGGTTTTAATCTTCCAAATTGGCGGCAAGGGTTTGCTTGGGCCCCCCCCTCTTCTCGATAATGATTCAAAAAAGCAAATCATGATAACGAACCTCGGCTGACACTGTAGATTTACTAGGGTTTGGGTCAGGCATCGGGGTCTAGGACTTGGGGCTGAGGGCTTCAAATCCGTTCGAAAGGATCAAAATGGCCCATCCCACAGGGTTCAAGTACCAATGTAGTAGGTACGTAGTAGATACTTGGGCCCCCAAAGTATATACTATACCATTACTTGGATGTGCAGCTTGCAGGGTGTCCGTCTGTTTTGCAAGACCTGACGGCCTCAGTTTGGTGCAGTAGTTTACCCCAAGGGTCCATGTACCCAAATAGTAGTTACTTTGGCTTTCAAGTAATCCCTATTATTATAGGTACTTTAGAGCCACAACCCTTTTGGGGGCTACGGGAGATGATTGAATTCATCAGGGTTGAGGCTCCAGGGTTACTAGGGTTTAGGGTTTACTAGGGTCTGTGACTTTGGGTTGCGGTTTAGGGCTGCGTGATTTGCGCATGGAAGCCAGCACGATAAATGAACCCAGGCTGCAGCCAAGCTGCCAAGATCATGAAGGAGCCGCCTTGACCATCGTCAGCATACGTCCTGACATCCGGAACCCAGAAGTTTAGTTTCAGTTTGGGGGGGGGGTTATAAAGCACTCACAATATCAAAATACTCTACCCGAAAGCATATAACACCCATCCAACGACCTTGTTAAGACGCCCAACAAAACCTCCATGAAACCACACCCCCGAGAACTCCAACATCTAAATTAATCCCTGGCTGTGGACTGCAAACGCCGAGGTAAGGAATAGTTCTACATGGGGAGTCTGACCCCACAACCCCTGATGCTGCCCCTAAGCCTAAACACTAAACCCTAAACACCTAAACCCTAGACCTAAACCCTAAGGCCCCATAGTAGCTCCTTTTTGGGATTACCTTATAGAACTCTACATATGAGCCGTAACTCCTGGGCCTCACAGTAGGAATCTTCAGTGCATCGCCGGCCGCGGCCTGCAAGCGCCGCAGGCCCTCTGCCTCTACCAGGCAACATTCAAGCTTTTCGGGTTTAAGGTTAGGGTTTAGGCAAGACGGTTTAGGGCTGTTGAGCTATGGGGTGTCGAAGGGTTTCAGGATTTTTTTTTTGGGGGGGGGGAGTGTTGCATTTGGGGGAGAAAGTGCAGAATTTTGGGAGCCTTCCGAAGGATTTGTGGCTGTAGGGGCTTTGAGCGTGAGGGAAAGGCATGAGGCGAGGCGTTCAGGGTTCTACGATTTAGGGGCTTCGAAGGCTGTTGGGGGAGATGGTTGAGTTCTTAGGGATGCAAGGGCGGAGGAGGGTTGGAGGACCAAAAGGCCATAAACACCTAAGACCTGTAATTGCCAGACTTCAAGCTGGAAAATTGAAGAGGCGCGTCCGAAGCTTCCCAGAGTGAGAACCGTCCTAAACTCCTCAACACGAAACAATGAACCTTAAACCCGTAAACCCTTGAGAGCACCATCGAAATCGAAAATCAGAGAGCCGCATACCCGATGATGTATGAGGGTATTCTTATGGGTGTGTTTAATGAAGGATCTAGATAGGGTGTTACACGATTGTTGTTTGTGCAAGGCTTGCCCAGAAAGCCAAAATTTACTCCTCAAGTAGCTCATGAACCTGAAAGATTCAACCATACTGAAACACCCTGACTATGAAGTTAAGCCTCCATTAATTACTTGCTCACCAAAGAATAAACACAACTAGCACGCAGTCCTGACGTGATCCATGTAGCTCAAGCCTCCATCATCAGTGAACTCTTTTGTCCAGCTATATTGACGTGGCACATGGGGTCCAACTTCGGCAGACACTCTTCAGTCAAGAAGTTGCTTTGAAGGAACACAGTCCTCATCCATTTCCAGCTGTTCATGTCCACAGTGTCCTGCAAGGATTGCATGTCAGTGCAGCGACGTCCCATCTTGGGACGAATGGAAAAATGGCAATTATCGGACACTGCTGGCCAGTGCCAGTCTCGTCTGTCAAGCTGGCCGGGCCGCGTTCCAAATACTTACACACTTCTGTCTTCTGCGTCCTGCTCCGAGGACCGTGCAGCCCTTACAATGTAGCTCCTCTTGCAACCCTTTAATTAGAGGATGACCAACATCGTTGTTCGTTCACGCCATGCAGGAAGTACCTAGAGTAACCACCGTACCTGTATAAAAACGACATGACCCTAACAAATTGGTACGTTTCCCTTTGTTTGAAGGTAGCTCGGTTACTCTAGGTAGGGTAAAGGGTCTAGAAAGGTTTACTGCCTTGCCATGCAGGAAACAGGGACATCGGCGTAGAAGTTTGTTGTTTTTTTTTTTGGGGGGGGGCTCCTGTTTCCGACTGCTCCACCATGTCACATCTCTGAAG
This sequence comes from Symbiodinium sp. clade A Y106, assembly GCA_003297005.1. NCBI lineage: Eukaryota > Dinophyceae > Suessiales > Symbiodiniaceae > Symbiodinium > Symbiodinium sp. clade A. Next base: position 201,933 of record BGNK01000377.1, on the reverse strand, counting down.
AAGCTTATATTTACACTCTGCGTGTACTCTAGCTCTTTCGGTACAGAGTTATGAAGGCAACGATAGGGGAAGAGGAGCACTCAACCCTAAACCCTACCAGGAGCCTGTGGCCCGCAACCCTCCAGTCCGCGAAGCCCCAGGCCTCAAGTATCCTCAAGGACCAGTCGATTAGGGCTTTTGGTTTAAGCTCTTAACTCCATAGACCAGTAGTCATGTATCAACGCCTAACTTTTTGCAGTTTGAACCAGAAGCCTCAATACCTCCAACCTCCGACTTCAACCCCTAGACTTTGAACTTCTACGCCCTATAAAGCACCAACAAGAAACCCAACGACACTGAAAACTCTAAAGCCTTAAAACCCCTATGCCCTAAATCTCACCCCCGAACCCCCAAGTGTGTTTTGGAAGATGGCAACTTGCCTCTCCGGCGAACGCAGCCTCTGAAGGCTCTTGCCACAAAAAGAACCTACTCTATGTTTTCTCTCTGTGCAAGACTATCTAAGGTGTGGCTTACTGCTTAAGACTTAAGAGTGCGGGTTTGAAAGTGTGCTGTTGGGCTTGGGGATTAGTGTACGGGCGGGAAAAGAAGCATTTGTTGATTGTTGTGAGTCGACGGAATAGGGGATAGGAATTGTGGCCTTGGCTGCAGGATTTGCAGCGCAGGGATGGTGTCCAGGGTTTGAGGTCAAGGGTTCGTGCAGGGGATTTGGGTTTACAGGCTTGCATGTGCATAGTAACCCCCTTTATCCTTTTGCCGCGCCGTCAAATAAAGGAGCCCAAATCACGAAGGGTGTGCGAACCATACTCATCAAACAAACCCTGGGGATCAAACTAGCCCAAAAACCTTATGTAGTATGGTCTTTGGGCCCAAAAGCCTTAATATATGAGCCCTTAGATCCCTATAAACCATATAGATCCCTTTAAAGGACCCCTTATAGATCCCTTTAAAGGAGCCCTATATGAGTCCTTAGATCCCTAGGGAACGAGGTCACTGTGTCCAAGAAGAAGTTGTCACAAGCAAGCGCCTTTCTCTCGAAAAGCCTGAACGCTACACACCCTGCACACCCTAAGAACCCCGACAACTGCACGGCCCGAAAGACTAACCCTACTTGCCGGGTATCATGGGGGACTAAGGGTTAACCTTTTTCATAATACAAGGATTATATAGGGATTATGCTACCCCAAAAGGTTAAAGGTTACCTACTCCACTACTAGGTAACAAACTAACAATCTCTATAGCCTTAAAAATTCAGACACGCGGAAGTTTCAGAGAACCAGTTGAATTTGGGAAGGCCCTATACTGAGCACATTGCATGCTGAGCATAGTTTAGGTGTATCTCGCACTAATTGACCCTGAACCCTTTATAAGCCTTCTATGCCAAAAACCCCAAACAGGCCTTGGCGGGGCGCTGAGATGCTTTGAGGAAGAACGCCTCGCCTCCTGAATGCAGCTACGCCCAACAATGGTGTAAGGGACTTGATCTTAGGGCTTCCCGAATAAGGCTCACACACGGATTCAAGACGGTGTATGTAGAGTACCCCCAAGCCGTAAACCCAAAATCCTAAACTCTATAGCGTCATGTAGAGTACTGTAGTGAGAATCCTGCAATTGGAGATCAAGAGCTTCAGGGCCAAGCGTTTTTGGATCAAGGCCTCCAGAGCTGAACCCTACCCAGAGGGGCAATACCCGACCCCTTTCTTACGGTAGCTAGTCTTATGGTTAGGATCTGCTATATATAGAACAGTAGGTACCCTACAAATGGTATAATATGACTATACATAGACCCTAAGCAAGAACGGACCCAAAACCCTAAACCCCTCAACCGCAAACCCCTAAATCCTAACCTTAGACCCCTAGGCCCTAAATCCTAACCCTAAACTCCTAAACCCCTGAACCCCTAAATACTACTAAAGTCCCTGGGCCTCCAACTTCCCCCCCAAAAAAGCCATGAGTATAATGGTCTTTTGGGGTTAGGGTTTAGGGTTTAGGGGTCTTTTGGGGTTAGGGTTTAGGGTTTAGGGTTTGGGGTTTATAGGGTTTAGGGTTTAGGGGTCTTTGGGGGACCTAATTCCATAATGGCAGTGTCTTTGAACCCTCTGGGACATAGACGCCTGAATAATTACAAAGATCATGTCAGTACTTAGGCCTCCTTACTATGAAACAGTACTGTGAGTCTACCGTGGTGCACCCCGAAATCCCACGCCGAATATACAGGCCTCTGAATTAATTACAGGAGACGTTGGTGGCTGCGGGTCGGAGGAGCAAGGGAAAACACGAAAGTTGTGTCAACCAGAGCTGAAATGTGACAACAACCGACGGTGCCTGACCTAACAAACAGATAAGTCAGATAAGAGTTGGTTGTGGAAGTCAGCTTTGCACGAACAACAAAGAAAACATGCATGAACGCCTGCCGAACCATCTAGTCTACAAGTACGACGCAAGTTGCGTCTTCACACTACCACATGGTTAGAGCTGTAATCATGCATGCAACTATGCCAGCATGGAATCCGAACTTGTTTGGGATCCCATCTCGGGGTCCGCCGCGTTTAGCCTGTTTGTAGCTGGGGCTTTTCCTCAGACCGTCTGAAGAATTTCTTACAGTCAGGCGACGGCAAACCATCAAGTAGAGTCACCCGCGCTCAAATGTGCATCTGCACCCTTCCACGAAGCAGTTTCGGATTTGTGCAGGGACAAAGCATTTGGGGCCAGGGCTAGGGTCTCGTGGGGTTGAACATTTTTTTGTTGTTGCGTTATCGTTTGTTGCTGCTAGATCTAAAGAGATAGCCGAGTCTACCGCGGCGATCGGGGGCTTCGCTTGCTCTGCTGGACACTTCTGCAAGAAGCAAAACAACCCTAAACGAAAGCCCTTAATAAGCCCCTTACATCCACTTACCCCTTAGCCCTAAACTCCATGATCTAACACTAGCATACCCTAAAGCTTCTTGTACGAATGTAGTATTAGTATGTACTTTGGCCTTACCGGAACCCCTTTACAGCTCAAGCATGTCCCACTATGTAACCCTGGACTATAGCCTTTATTATATACCCAAAAAGAAACCCCGACACCCTAAGTCCTAAACCCTACACTGGATCTTAAACCCTACAGCCTACACCAAAAATCCTACACCCTAAACCATAAGCAACAAACGTCCTAAACCCTACAATAACTAAACCCATAAACCCTACGCCAAAAATCCTAACCATAAACCCCTAGATCCGTAGCCCTAAGCACGCTAGACCCTAAGCCCTAAATATCTCCTGAACTCCGCACAACGGCCGTCGAAGTCCAGCTCGAAGCTTGGGAAGACTCCAACTCGATGTCCAAACCTCCCAAACTTGAAGGTCACTTACATGTTCCTTACGTAGACCCCCCAACTACCCTTTATTGTAGCCCCAAACTACCTCTTAAAGAGAAATATTAGAGCCCTTTAAAGAGCACTTGGGGGGTTCTGGTAGAGGCCAAGGATTTTAGGGTTTAGGGTTCTTGGATTTAGGGCTTGGCTTTCGGTGCTCCTTGAAGAGTTCCTAAAGACGCGCTATCTCCTTAAAACCTAACTTTCAAGAAGGGTTCCTTAAAGGGTTCCTGGAAAGCGTTTCATCTTTGTGTTGGAGTTCCTTTAAGGGTTCCTTTTTGAGGCGTCTTGTAAGGTGTCAATAGGGTTTTTGAAGGAGTGCAAAATGGGTTTGTATAGGACTGTTGTATATGCTACGCCTGAAAAAGGAGTGCCAAAGTATATGCTGTATGCATAAGTCGTCTGAAAAAAAATCGGGCTTCGGGTGCAGGGCCAGGGGCTTCGGTTCAGGGCTTAGGGTTTAGGGTTTAGGGTGCTTGCAGCCTCGTGGCTTTGGATTTGGTATTCAGGGCTTAGGTTTTGCAGGTTTGGGGTTTCAAGTCAAGAGGCTTCGGGTTAGGGCTTTCAGGAGTCGAGAGCACCTGAACTGAAAAGCCCTAAGCCTCGAAACACAAAGCCGAAGCCGCCCTACTACGAATATTCACCTCCATAGTATCCCTGACTCCTAGACACTCACCCATTAACCGCGCCTCATTAAACCCACAAGCGACCCTAAACACCCTAAACAATCCTCAACGTCACGAAACCCTAAACATCCGTAAACCGTCTGGGACACAGAGCCCTGAACCCTCGGAAGCCTTCCTCCCGCAGCAAGGCCAGCGCCTTAGTGCTCTTGTGGCAGCATTACCCTAAGGGTCCATGTACCTAAATAGTATATACATTGGCCTTAAAGTAGTCCCCATATAGGTACTTTGGGGCCAAAGTATATGTCCTATTGGGTACATGGACCCTTATAAGGGGTTACAAAACACTAGTAGAACCGTCGTTTTACAGGGCGAAGGCAAGCTACACGACTCCATCATCTGGAGACTTGCCCTAAGGGTCCAAAGGACCCAATAATTAGGTACTCGGGTTTAGGATAATAGTTATGTAGCTCAATATTTAGGAGAGTATATGATTATTAGGTACTTGGACCCTTAGGGTTGTACCCACACCCCCGAAGAATGCAAAACCATTGGAACCGGTTCAAACCTTCACGTGGGACCTTTGTACACGGTGCACGATGTGGCACCTCTTTCAAAAGATGACACTCACCCAAAACTCCAAAGCCCTAGAAACTACACTCAACTGGCCCTAAACCCTCAACCCTAAACCCTAACACCCTAAACCCCCCTAAAACCGAAAACCGTACCCAGACAACCCTATACCCTTGCAGAATCCCTACAGATCCCTTTAAAGGGACCCTTAAAGGAACACNTATCCTAAACTATATATTCTAAATCCTAAACCCTAAATTAAACCCTATATCCTAAACCCAACGACCCTTTAATATACCCAGAATACCCACTAATTATTAAGGGCCATAAGGACTCTAAAAAAAGGGCCCTTGGGGGGTCCTGGTAGCTCAGGCCAGGACCGCCTCGACCCCCGCGGCACGCCTTGGGCACGCAGAGCGCTGGGACCTGAAGCAAGAGCAAGAATGCTCCAGGACCCTCCTTGTGCCCTCAAATAGGGGTAAATGGCCCCAAATAGTGGGCATTTAGGGTCTAATAGAGGGTAGATGGAGGGTCTAGGCTTTACCTTAAACTACCAAACCCTACTGTTTTCAGGGTTGAGCTGTACGACTTTGGCTTGAACCAAAAAGTTAAGTCGCAACTTAGAGCGGTTGCGTTGCCCAAGGCACGTTTTCGTGCCGTCAAGTTGATTTGGACTGACAATCCACAACGCACGTGAACAACATCGAATGCCTCCAATCCCAATCCCTTTGCTTCCAATCTCCTGCTTGGATGATATCTCGGAGCACAAGCCCATAAATTTTGCCTGCCGCGACATGTCAGCACAAGCTTGTCTTAGCTATGTTGAAACTCTGGCTGCCCACTTGCCCGGTGCATTTAGGGTGTTTGGGGTGCGTTTCGGGTGCGCTTCAGATTCTTGGCGTTTGGCAATATGGTGCATTGCAGGTGCGTTTCAGCATTTCAGGTGCGCTTCAGCGTGGTCGGCGATTGTGGTCGACAGGGTCCTGGCGGTCGGTTGGTTCGGAACCCCCAGGATAGGTTGCTAAGGCTTGTAGGCCTATAACGGTTCAAGTCGGGCAGGCGAAGTCGGCCATTCCATGAGGACCAGCAGCTGAACCAACAGGCCAACAGCAGGGCAAGAGATCACTTTCAAAGTTGATGCTGCGGGTTGCTTTTCCTGAACCTCCAGGACAGGACCACAAGTCTTAGCAAGCAATTGTCGGGGTTCAAAAAGAGCATGCAGACAACTGGCTCCAGCAATGCAAGTTATGGCTGAAAGTAGCAGCCACAAACTGAGCGCTGGAGCAGAAACAATCGAACCCCCAGACTAGGACCACAAGCCTTGGCAACATATCCTGGGGGTTCACGACAAGCAGCCGCCAGCATCAACTTTGTTAGTGATCTCTGACTCTGCTGTTGGTCCCCTTGGTTCAGCTGCAGTCCTCATGGGAGTGGATCTTTGTCTAACCGACTTTAACTGTGACTTTCGGCCTACAAGCCTTAGCAACCTATTCCGGGGGTTCCGAACCAACCGACCGCCAGGACCCTGTCGACCACAATCGCCGACTACGCTGAAGCGCACCTGAAATGCACCTGCAATGCACCATATTGCCAAATGCCAAGAATCTGAAGCGCACCCGAAACGCACCCCAAACACCTGAAATGCACCGGGCAAGTGGGCAGCCAGAGTTTCAACATGGCTAAGACAAGCTTGTGCTGACATGTCGTGGCATGCTCCCTCATGCTCCGGAATGTCATCACCCGGCAGGATGATAAGCAAAGACATTATATAGGCTTGTAGTTATAGTGGTGTGCACGCACACTTCCGTAACCAACGGTGGTCGTGGTGGATTTTACGTACTTCCTCCAAAAAGGCTTACAGCTCAACCCTGTTTTTGTAGGTTCTTATTAATTCTAAACCCTAATATGGAATGTATAGGGACCCTACAAAAAAGTAGGTTTTGGTAGGTTAAGGTAGGGTTCAGGGTCGGGTTGAAGTTGCTTAGGGTGTAGGCTTATAACTTCGGGTTTAGGGTCAATTTAGGGTTTAATGTCAAGTTAGGGTTTAGGGTTAATTTAGCGTGTAAGGTTAACTTAAGGTTTAATCCCTTCCCCCTAATATTAAAGCCCCCCCTAATATTAAAACTCCCGGCCCCCGGGATTTCGCGGTTTCGGGCCCCACATTCAATTTAAAAGGGGCAACATTAGGGGGGGCCT
>BGNK01000377.1:131224-194809 GCA_003297005.1 Symbiodinium sp. clade A Y106 | reverse complement strand
GACTGTTTGGCTCAGTACTTCAGTACTACTGCCAATCCGACCCGTACCCGGATGCCCCGAGAACCCCCCTAATATAAAAACCAAACCCCCGGAAATCAGTTTTTATATTACGGGGGGGGAGGGGGGCGTTTTAATATTAGGGGGAAGGGATTATAGGGCTTGGAGTTTAAGGTTTGAAAGTTGTATTAAACAACAAGTGAACGTACCAATGTCTAAAGTTCATATCCCCATTGTAAAAGGTACATGGGTTACTCTAAGCAAGGTTTATCGAATTGAAGGACCTGGACCCCCCAAGTGCTCTGAGATGGAGCCCTTATGGTCCTTGGGAAAGCTTTTAGTCCGCGGCGTGGGGCCAACGTAAGGGCCTGTGAGAACAGGATTCGTTTGAAGACTGCTGTAACGCTTCCCAGAAAGGTTCTATGAACAGGGTCCTCGAATGGGTCTGCCCTAAACCCTAAATCCTAAACCCTAAACCCTAAATCCTAAATCATAAATCCTACACCCTAAACCCTAAACCTGGCATTTTGAGTTTAGGGCGGGTTTAGGGTTTAATTAGAGTTGAAAGCATCGGCTCGAAAGTCTTCAGAGTTTACCTGTAGTGCCGTTGAGTGCTTAGGGCTCCGGGCACCGAGTTGCGGCTTTTGTCCGAGTTGACCGTTTACGGTATAGGGTCTCGCTTTTAGGCTTCAAGGTCTCATGACCCTCAGCCCTCAGATCCCTCACATGACACTAAATCACAAGCTGTCAAGGAAAAAAGTTCTGAAGATCTAGACCCTGAACTGGCCAAGTTCAGCTTCCAGTGTGTTACCATCTCTTCATGTGGAAGTGGCAGAACGTCTCCAGGAGTGCGCCCTTCTCCGGACTGCAGTTGACGAAGGTTGCTCCCTCCTGGGCCTTCGCGATGTACTGCCGCAGCCGCATGGGTACTTGAGGTCTGGGCACAAGGCGTGTTCTGGTTAACATAGTCCGTCCTACCGTACCTTGACGTACCTGGTTTTGGGTAAGGGTCCCTCAAAACCCCTCAAAACCCTCAACCCTAAACCCTGAAATTTGAAATCCCTCAAGCTCAACGCTTTAGAACCTTAGAGCCGCAACGAGCCCTGAACGCACCCTCTTGTTTTTTCCCCGGCGGGCCTCCATGGATGCCCTGAAAGGACAGAGGTAATAAGGGATCCTCGGAGCGATCAGCTTCGCAGTAATTACAGATCTCGAGATTGGGGGCTTGGGGTTTCGGGGTTTGGTTTGGGGTCTGGGTTTTTTTGTTTGTTTTTGGGCTCCTTTTTCCGACTGATTCGCAAGGTCTCTGCCAGGGGTTTAGGGTTTGGGGCTTGGGGGTTTAAGGTTCAGGGTTTGGGGGTTTGAAGTTCATTATTCTGTTAACTTACGCTGCTTGTTTGGAGGGGGAGGGGGGCGCTTAGGGCGTATGCCTTACAAGGGTTGCAGAAGGCCCTGGAAGCAGGTGTAGGTACCTATGGGGATGCAGATAATCCACTATGTAGGTTGTCGGGCTTCTAAGATGAGACCACACGTCTTCGGCCCTTTGGTTCATCAGTAGACTTCAAAGTACTAACTATAACAAAAAACAACTAAGTTCTATTAGTCATAATCATCATGACAACATTAGTAACAACAAGCACGATAACAATAACGCCGAAAATTATGACCAGAAGAACTCAGCAAAGCTGTCGCCTTGGGATTCATTGGCTGATTGGCATGTTTGTTTGCTGCTTGAAGGCAATGAAGCAAACAGTTTAGTTCATCAGTCACTTACTCACTGATCTGCCTGTTTGCGTGGTTGTGTGTCGACCTGCCCGCAAAAAAAAAACTTATGTAGGTCAAGCTTGCTGGGAAGCCTCTAAATCACGGCAATCCTGAATCTGAACCCAAAAAGCACTACCTCCCATAATCAAGGACCAAATACTTAACCAAAGTCTTGACCTCGTGAGCAACACAACTTAGCTTCGTGCTGAGTGACCGCGCGATAAGCGGGGAACGGCCGGCGTAGCCGTAGCCTTGGTCGTATGTCGTTCATTGCGTAGTTCTCTGAGTTAGGGTCCCTTGTAGGGTCCTTAGCCGCCTTAACCGAATGGGGTACTCAGGGAAAGGGGTCCTGCCGGCAACAGACTCTCGACTTACTTGGACCTTGCCTTACGTTGCCCCCTGTTTCAGGGTACTTACTTGCTTCTCAACCCCCCTCCGAACAAAAACAAGTGTAGGGTACTTGAAGGCCCAGGGGACTTGGTAAGTCGCTTAGAAGTAGGGTGATAATTGCACTTACTAAGTCTCTTGGGCCTCTAAGTATCTATGACCCTCTTGGTAGAGCCGCAGGATGCAATCTCAAGCTACTTGTCCAGTTTCCTACGGAGTTGGGGCATGCAGAAAGGTCTTGGATTTGGGGCTTCGGGTTTCGGGGTTGGGGTTCAGGGCACAGGAGTATGGATTCGGCACAATTCAAGGCTTGAGGCTTTTTGCACTGCTCCACCGCGATGCGGCCCCTGTGAAATGATCGCGCAGCCATCCATGCCGGCGCATCTTGGCCCAAAGGGTCCAAGTACTAAAGTAGTAGGTACTTAGTAGATATTTGGGCCCCAAAAGTATATACTATACCATTACTTGGACCCTTTGGGTGGGCGAACTTTGGCCCAAGAGAAAGCAGGTGGGCCAGGATCGGAAGCTTCCACTTAACCCTCGCCATGACTGAAGCTTGAAGGATTGGAGGCCCTGCTTTAGCCATAGGCCCCATAGTAGTTCCTTTTTGGGATGACCTTATAGACTTCCAAATATGAACCCGTTGAAGCTACGCAGATTGGCGCAATCCTAATTGCGACCAGATTGATTAATGACCTTCTAACCAGGTGCCTCACCTACTATGCGGGCCTTAATGATTAGAGTAGGGTTTTGGGGACCAGTATACCATAATTATATTCAGGAGCCCCCAAAATCATGTAGGTAATCATAAAGGCCCCTGTAGTAACTTATGCGGACCCTCGAGCAGCCTCACGCTTGGTTCTCTGAAGTGTGGTCCCCTGTTTAGGGCCCCAAAAAACCACATAAGCAAAAATTAGGATAGGGATATCCCATATGAACCCCCTTATAATGAAGCCCAATAAGGTAGGGATATCCCTATAAAATGCTTATGCTTCTGTGCTTTTTGGGTCCCTAAGCAAAGTTCTCTACAGTGGGGTCCCTGTTTCGGTCCCCAAAAATAGTATAACAGGATCCTGAAAGGTGCCCTTACTTAGAGAACTACCCACATACTCCCAAAGGGTCCAAAGTACCTTTATAGTAGAATGTAGGGTTTCTATATTAGGAATTACTATTATGATTTAGGGAAGTATCCCCCATAACAGTACCTAGGACCCTTTGGGACTGTAAGGAGTCCTGGCAGAGAGCTGCAAAACAGCTTCCCTGCCACTAGGTACCTGAGCTTTCTGGGTTGTGTCGTAACAAAAGCCCACTCCCCCCAAACCCTAAACACCTACCTAATTATTTAGGCTCCTATACCATAAAACCCTACTATAGATCCCTCATAGACCCCTTTAAGGAACTGCTTTAAAGGTAATTATTGTTTAGGCCCCTGTATTAGATCCTCGCAGCCCAGGGAAAGCCATTGTTCGGCTCGCCGGATGGCACGCCCTCCCCCGTCCAACGTCGGTCGCCTTTGGCCCGAGCCTGACATTCCCCAAGGGTCCTAGGTACTGTTATGGGGGATATTTCCCAAATTCATAACAAGAATTTCTAATAAAGAAACCCTACATTCTACCATATAGGTGCTTAGGACCCTTTGGGATTTGTGGCCGGCTTAGGCTTTAGTTGGGTACTTAGGGTTTCGGATAGTAATTATGTAGGTGACTATTTGGGGGAGTATATGGGAGTTTCCGAAAAATCTGGGACCCTAACATAGTACCCTAAACAGTAGGATCCTTATTATAAGGACCCCAAGATAAGGTACCCCCTAATTTTCGGAAACTCCTATATGAGTATTAGGTATGTGTAAATATACATATATATATATAAATATCTATATTGATGTTGAATTTCAATAATTCATATAATATCTACCCCTAAACTTGTCCATGGGACGAGCCTGGCATTTGAAGGCTCTGGGGGGGGCTTCGGCTTCGTCTTTACCTGGATCCTACGAAACCTACCTTTTCCGGGCTCCTGTTTTTAGGATATCCTTTGGGGGAAGTTGGAGGCCCAGGGACTTAGGGGTTTAGGGGTTGAGGGGTGAAGGGGTTGAGGGTTGAAGGGGTTTAGGGTTTAGCGGTTTGGGGTTTCGGGTTTATGGATTTCCTCATGTAAGTCCTTTAAAAGGGTAGGTTTCTTAGGTTCCAGGTATGTACAGGGTTTTGTGTTTTTGAGTTACTGAGTTGCGTTAGCTCTCTAAACTTTGCTACCGCTCAGGATGCTTGATGCAATGACCTACATAGCACTGTAGACCCTAAACCCTAGCCACAAGATTATGACAGTTGAAGACATTGTCCTTTTCTTGCTTGCAAAGCCTCTGATGATAGGCTCCAATGCTCCTGTTTAAAATGTTTGGGGCCGTCGGGAGTATGCAAGGACTCGGGTTTGGGGTTTTGAGTGTCCTGTTTAGGGCAGCCTCTGGGGTACACATATATATATATATATACGTGGGTGGTTCAAGCTCATCTTGGCAGACACGGACCTTTCCATAGTCCACCCTGCGGGCCACACCACGGTGAAAGAGCTCTGCGGTGTAGGACACATATGTTTGAAGGCCATATTTCTTCACACTTCGAGTCCCTTCCAGAAGCTAACTTTTTTGGACCCTGACATAAGGACCCTAAGGAAATCCACGAAGTTAAGGTCCTAATGTCCTAAGGCAGTCTCAGACAGGCCATCCATCCCGGGCCCAGCCACAAGCCCGAAATCCAGAACCCTAAACCCAGCAAAGCCTAAACCTGCGAACTTGAACCCTACATCGTACATCCTACAAACCTAAACACTAAACCCTAACCCTTTAAACCCCAAACCTAAACCCCACACCCTAATTCCTGAACCAAGCCCTCGTGCCTGAATAAACTCTAAACCCCAAACCCTAAATCCATCGAAAGCCAAACCCTTAAAGCCTAAACCCTCGCGCGACCCTGGTAGGGTTCTACAAACAGCAAAGGGTTAAAAGGTACCCCTGAACCCTCATAGTACCCTTATAGATCCCTTAAAGGACCCCCTTAAAGTACCCTAGGCCCTGAACCCTAAAAAGGTTACCTGCTCAGCTACCTAAACCCCCCAAAAAACCCTAAAATATACCCCCAAGCACCCACAATTAAGGGCCATAAAGACTCTGCGTGTGCGTGTGTGTGTGTGTGTGTGTGTGTGTGTGTTTTTTTTTTAAGGGCCCTTGGGGGGAATCCTGGTACTAAGTCCTGCCTGGAGAAGCCCAGAGAGGCTCGACGAGCGGGGCGGGATCTTCGGTGGTGCGAAGTAACTCCTCGGGAAACAGCGGTTCAGGGGCTATTAAGGTTTACCCATAGGCCCCATAGTAGTTCCTTTTTGGGGTTCATATTTAGAGCTCTATAAGGTAATGGAAGTAACTCCTCGGGAAAAGCGGGTTTAGGGTATAGAGGCTTTAGGGCTTTAGGAGTTTAGGGTATAGGGTTTTAGGTAGGGTATAGGGTTTAGGGTCTAGGAGGTGCGAAGTAACTCCTCGGGAAAAGCGGGTTTAGGGCTATTTTATAGGGTTTATGCAGGTTTTAGGGGCTTTGGGGTACATGGAGTCAGGGTTTAGGGCTTAGGAGCTTAGGGGCTTGGGATCAAGGTTAGTTGGGGTTTGGGGTTCAGGGCTTAGGGTTTAGGGTTTAGGGTTGGGGGGCTTAAGGGTTCCGGGCCTTGGTCTCAGGGTTTATATAGGGCTTAGGATGTAGATGGATGTAGGGTTCAGGGGCCTAGGGGTTCATGGATTCAGGGTTTATAGGGGAGTTTCCGAAAATAGGGGACCCTAATATAGTACCCTAAATAGTAGGATCCTTATTATAAGGACCCAAAATAAGGTACCTCGAATTTTCGGAAACTCCCATATTAAGGTCTAGGATGTAGCATTTACTTACGGGCTTTGGGTTCAGGGCTTGGGGCTTGGGGTCAGGCTGCTATACGGGTTACTATAAGGGCTACGATAAGCCTTGCTATAAGAGTTACTTGAAGGGTAACTACAAGGGCTACTATGCGGATTATGATCAGGAAGACGCCCTAAACCCTAAACCCTAAATTACTAAACCCTAAACCTTTTTAGAGTCGGGGATTGCGGGCTTACGGTTCAGAGTTCAGGGTTCGGGTCCAGGGTTCGAGGGTTGAACCCAGGGCATCCGTAACGACGATCTCTGCTAGCTATAGGAGCATTCCCTAAGGGTCCATGTACCTACATAGTATATACATTGGCCTTAAAGTAGTCCCCATATAGGTACTTTGGGGCCAAAGTATGTCCTATTTGGGTACATGGACCCTTAGGGATTACTAATTGGGATTGTGTTTCGAGGCATACTGTAGTATCAGCATAGCAAGGAACTCTGTTTTTGGAAAACTATTGGCAAATATTTCAGCTTCTATATGTTCCGTTTGGCCTCTGCTTGTCGATGTGACTTGGTTGGATGCCTTGCACTGAAACCTCACATATGACAGCTTCCCGTTCTCAGCCAGTGCTATCTATGCCGGGCGATATCATGAGAATAGCATCGCACACACACACACAACTCTTATAAGGTTCAGGATATCGGGTTCATACTTTCTTGACTGCTTATTCCCCACTTTGACGCCGGTGCTTACGGTTTAAGGTGACTCTTTGGGGTGTCTCTGGATGCTGGCATTCGGTTTTGCTTGTCGCAACTTCTCACACGACTTGGACCTCTTCATTCATTTCCCAGCTGTAAGACATGTTCCAAAGGGTCCAAGTACCAATGCAGTAGGTACTTTGTAGACATTTGGGAAGCCAAAGTATATACTATACCATTACTTGGACCCTTTGGGTGTTCTACACTCCGAATTGAAAGTCTTCACCGCTGGTCCTGTAGCGGCGGCTCTCCGAGAACTTCTGGAGCGTCCTAGGCCATAAAAGACTTAAACAAGAATGCTTTAAACTTTTCGGCATTTAGGGTTTAGGGCTTACTTAAATTACCCATAGGCCCCTCTAAAATGTGAACCCCAAAAAGGAACTACTAGCCTATGGGTAGAACGGTTTAATCTTCAGGGTTGAGTTGAGCATGAGGAATTCGGGCCAAGGGTTTCAGGCTTTCCAGGTTTCGGGCGTAGGGCTTCCATAAAGGCTCTATGTGGGAGGAGGGGGGGGGGGGGTCTTGGATCAGGGGGACATCATCTTTTGGGGTCTTGGGAGGGGGGGCGTCCTATNAGAGTTTTATGTTCAGGGTTGGGGTGAGCAGTAAGAATTGGGGCCAGGGGTTTTGGTGTTTCCGGGTTTGGGGGGTGGGGTCTCCAAAAAGGCTTTTTGGGGGGGGGGGGGGGGGGGGGGTTCTGGAATCAGGGGCACATCGTCTTTGGGGCTCTTGGGAGTAGGGCCTACTATCTACATAAGCATAAGCATTTTATGGGGATATCCCTACCTTCTTGGGCTTCACTATAAGGAGTTTATATGGGACATCCCTGTCCTAATTTTTGCTTAGTCTATGACGGGCTTGCCTGTAAGGTAGACCCCTGAGCAATACACCCCCTCCCCATTCTAGAGATGAGAATTGGGATAATAGGGGTTCATGAACCAGGCTCTACATTCAACAAAGCACCTCGGCTGCAGTCGAACCGAACAGAACACTCTATACAACACGAACTCTGAAACCTACCATGCTACAACCTGAACGTCAAAGTCGCTACTGTAATCGACGACACAGTTCGAAAAAAATTCAGAAGCTCCCATAGCCATCGTTTCTAGGATCTCTGTTCTATGACTAAGTAGCCGGGTAGTCTATTTGACAACCTAAGTCCCCTAAATCCTAAACCCTGAACCCTACAAAACCCTAAACCTCTAAACCTTAAATCCTAAACCCTGAACCCTATAAACCCTATAAACCCTAAACTCTGAAACCCTAATCCCTGAACCCTAAACCCCCAAACCCTGAACCCTGAGTCATTCAATTCTCACTCCGGTTTAACCCAAAACCATAGGAGATCGAACCTGATCTCCAAACAGCCGAAGCCCTAAAACTCAATCCCAAACTGTAGGGTGTAGGGTTTAGGGTCTAGGGGCGCATTAGGCCTTTAGGGAGGGTGGTTTACAGTTCCGGGTTTATAGTCTCAACTAACACACTTTAGGGTTTTTGGTGTAGGGTTTAGGGTTTTCCGCTCAACCGTAAGTTTGGGGTTTAGGGCTGCCTTAAAATTACGACTCTACACCCCATGAATGTCGTAAACCTGGACGGCTGGGGGGCTGGTACACCGATACATAACGCTGGCGTGATGGACCAGTAATAGCACTCCATCAATCCCCCAAACCCTGGAACAGATCTTCTAGGCCGGCGTACCAAATCTCCGAGGGGTTCACGCACCCATGGCCCATATAGTTTATACTTTGGCAGACCCCCCCCCTAAGGTCGAAGTATATGCTTTCCAGGCACACGAACCCGACGATGCCCTGTTGCACTTAAACCCAATGATCATTAGCCTGTAGGGCCTCGGGCCTTAACAGAGTAGTGTTTTGGGGCATGCTTTAAAAGGACTTATAACGAGGAGTCCGGGGAGCCCTAGAAAATAATCTTGCGAGTCTTGCTAATTGTTCCGGCTCCTACATTACCCAAAGGGTCCATGTAACAGTATGGTCTATCCTTGTGGGGCACAAATACCTACTAAGTACCTACTATATTGGTACTTGGACCCCTTGGGTTTGGCTGTTCCGGGGAACTTATCACCTGAGAACTTATCACCAGGAGTTCGTGTTGGGCTACCCTTGTCTTGAGAGTCCCATTTACAGGCTTCTGCAAACCCCTATAAAGCCCTCAACAGTGAACCGTTATCCTCCGGGAGTCAATTGCAGAAGGTCGACCGTGGCCGGGCACGAGACGAGGCTGTCGATATCCTTCGGAGCAAGGAGGCTCAGAGTTTAGGGGCTAACCCTAAGGGTCCAAAGGACCCAATAATTAGGTACTCGGGTTTAGGATAGTAGTTATGTAGCTCAATATTTAGGAGAGTATATGATTATTAGGTACTTGGACCCTCAGGGTAAGTCTTTAAGGGCCGAGGGGCTTGCGGTGTAGCGATTTCGGGATAGGGGTGTAGAGGTGCAGGGTGAGTTCCTCAGTACAAGTACATTCTAGCAAAATTTTTATATATGCTTAAAACCCCATTCTAATTCTGAAGGCCCTTGTATGACAACTTAATTTGTTTTGGGATGTCAATTAATGAGGCTCTGGGGCCCTCAGGGGGCCATAAGTACTTTGAAGTCGAGAACTCACGGGGGGTTGTCTTGCCTACGGAAACGGAACTTGAGGCTTGCATCCTAAACCGGAACCCCTAAACCCTTAAACCCTAAACATTATGCACAAATGGCATGGCAGCGACCCCTGTGTCGCCTATATAGTGATGCTCGGCTACTAAACTTGCGCGCGGACGACAATGTCCTCAGAAGCGTTTGCATGAGTTTCTACGTGATGGGCTTACGGCTTACGGTCTTGAGAATAGGGTTGTGTGTGTAGGGTAGGTTCTGAACACTGGCTTAAACCCCAAAACCCTGAATCCCAAAGCCCTTGACCCCAAACCCTAGAAACCCGGAACCTATCAACCCTTAAACATAACCCTAAACCGTAAATGGGTTGAATCTTTATGTTATGTTATGTTCTATTTGACCGGGGCTTCTTGCCGACTATCTGCAAAGAACTCTTTTACATACCTTTATAAGAAGCTTGAACTGAACGAAACCCATACAAAGTCTTGGCGACAACGACATCTAGGCCAACACTGGAAGCCAGCACAACCGGGAGTGCTGCTCTTGCGCTTGGCTTCAAGGCACGAACAACAGCTGGCTCCAGTGCTCGGTTACTGTAAATGCTCGCTAGAGCAGCTCACAGATCAAGGCGCCTGGCCCGTGACGAGAAGCTGTCGAATGTTGAAGAGTCCATCAGCCTCGTACTGCAGTTTGACGCTGGAAGGACACAGCTTCAGAAGCTGTGGGCGACTCCCCGGCGGACCTTTCGGGCGGTCTCGAGGCTGCTGATGTAGCCGATGATACGGCGGGCCGTCATTGCCCGGCAGTTTCCGATGAGGCAGCACTGCTGGGTAGCGCATGTGCTGATTGCGCGGATAGCCTGGGGAAGAGACCACTATAAGAACCTGTAGAAAAATATAGGTCATGGTCGTTTCAGCTAGGGCTTAGGGCGCAAGGGGCTTAATTAGGGTTCGGTATG
Organism: Symbiodinium sp. clade A Y106; assembly: GCA_003297005.1. Classification (NCBI taxonomy): domain Eukaryota; class Dinophyceae; order Suessiales; family Symbiodiniaceae; genus Symbiodinium; species Symbiodinium sp. clade A. The sequence continues at coordinate 184,445 of BGNK01000377.1, read as the reverse complement.
GGTCTCATGTGTAGGGTGTTTGTGACCTCACTCACGTAGGCTTGGAGGCCCCCGGGGCTTGCAGTGGAGGCCTTGGGGATTCCCAATCAACCCTTTCTTGTTTCTTGCGCGGACGCTTAAAAGCCCGGGGACCCAAGGGTGCTCTGAACCGAACTTATAAATCCCAGAAACAATACGCCAAATCGCCTCCAGAGCCTTAAGCCTTCAAGGTCCTAGCACCCAAAGCACCCAACTCTAAACCCGAAATGCCTTTGTAAAAAGCGGAACCCACGCAACACCTTCATAAATGCACTGGACAAGATGCCTCAGCCAAGCATCGAACGAGTGCAAAGCCCGATAAACCCGCTTGACAACGACACACAAGGTGCAAGTAAAACCTCATAAAAGCCTGCACCGAAAGAGGGTTTGGAGGGTCCTGGGGCGTGACGAAGATATCCAACCTGTGGCGATACCCCTAAGGCCATGTGGAGCAAGGGTTCTTTGAGGGTTCGAAGACGGTTGTCAAAGGGTGCTGAAAGCCTGCTGTAATGGACTTGGCAAAGGGACAGGGATCTACGGCATAGGGCAGGCTGTAAGGCTTTCAGTTTTAGGGCCTATGGTTTTCGTGACAGGTTCGGGCATCGGGTTCAAGCAGGGTCCTTTATGGGTTCTATAGGGCATCTACAACGGACCTCTCAAGGAATGCTGAACCCGATAGCCCTAAACCTCACAGGCCCGATAGCAAAGCTAGCGACCCTTGCAGAAATGGGTTCTGCGTCTTAAGCAACCCAATACATCTTGCAACAAACCAACTGACCTGAGCCTTACTTAAACTTCCCTCAATTTTGTAAAATACTGGACCAGAACCTATAAACGGCTATTGTTCTGCATACCTTGGGGGTTCAGGTACTTGAGTTGCTTGAGTTGCTTGAATGCTGTCAGGACGCTCTGCTACTGGCTCTAGTGCTCGACGGTGCCTGGAGCCTAAAGTACTCCTGAACTCCAAATCCTAGAAAATACTCAGCAGAAACACACCCTAAAAGCCCTAAAACCTAATCCCGTAAAACCCTAAACCCCAAAACCCCTAAACTCTAGACCCCCCAAAACCCTAAACCCCCAAAATACTAAACTCCTAAACTCTAGACCCCCCAAAACCCTAAACCCCAATCCCGTAAAACCCTAAACCCTAATCCCGTAAAACCCTAAACCCTAATCCCGTAAAAACCCTAAACCCCTAAACTCTAGACCCCCCAAGCTCAGCTTGAGAGCTCAGAACTCAGAACCCCTGAGTCGAAGACCAAAACTCGAACCGCCCAACCGAACCGCCCGCCCTGAAGCCCTTGTTCAGTCCCCTAAGGCTCCGAGCACCTAGGGTTTAGGGTTTTAGGGTTTAGGGCTTTAGGGTTCAGGGTTTTAGGGTTTATAGGTTAGGGGTTGAGGGTTTAGAGTTTAGGCTCCATGCACCTGCCAAAGGATCCAAGTAATAATGCAGTATACACTTTGGGGACCCAAATACCTACTAAGTACCTACTATATTGGCACTTGGACCTTTTGGGCCTACATACCAGATACCTAGGTCGTAAAATGCCGATACAGGCCTAAACCCTAAACCCAAACCCCTGCGAAACCTTATGCCCCGAACCCTATGCCCCGACCTGAAACCACAAACCCTATGGGTGTCAAAGGAGGGCAGGCCTCCGAAGCGCATCCGCCAGCTCGAAGCGATCCACGAAACCATCCGGTCGGCCTTCTCTGTTCAAGCTTGAGGGTATTTTCGGGGTTAGGGGTTTAGGGTTTAGAGGTTTAGGGTTCAGGGGTTCGGAGGCTTAGGGTTTATAGAAGTTGAGGGCTTAGATGTTTAGAGGTTTAGGGTTCGGTTTTTAGGGGTAAGGGGTTTGGGGATTGCAGGCTGTTGAAGGTTTACGATCTTAGGGCGTGGTTGCTTATCTTTGCGTGCGCACGTGTGTTTGTTTCTGCGAATATGTACAAGTATGGGAGTATTGGTGGACGTCTCGCTGAAGATCGAACCTTCAAGGATTCACAGCCTCTGTTAATGCTCATTCAGACTAGACGCCTCAATCCTAAACCCTTCCGTAGCTCCCCCGCATCATTCCCTGAAGGCCCAAGTGTTGGGCTTGCTGCCTCGTAACTGTTAATGATATACATATATATATGTATGTATCTATGTGTATATGTATATTTGTATCTTTGTATCTATGTATATATGTATATATGCATATATGCATATATGCATATATGTATATATGTATATATGTATATATGTATATATGTATATATGTATATATGTATATATGTATATATGTATATATGTATATATGTATATTACTGTATATATGTAAAGTACTGTATATATGTGAAGTACTGTATATATGTATAGTACTGTATATATGTATAGTACTGTATAAATGTATATATGTATATATGTAGATAGGTAGATATGTAGATAAGTAGATAGGTAGATATGTAGATATGTAGCTATGTAGCTATGTAGCTATGTAGTTATGTAGCTATGTAGCTATGTAGATATGTAGATATGTAGGTATGAATATATGTATATATGTACGTATGTATATATATATGTATATGTACATATGTATATGTGTATATATGTATACATGTTTATATGTATATGTGTACATATGTAGATATGTAGATATGTAGATATGTAGATATGTAGATATGTAGATATGTAGATATGTACATATGTATATATGTATATATGTATATATGCATATATGCATATATGCATATATGCATATATGTATATATGTATATATGTATATATGTATATATGTATATATGTATATATGAAGACATGTATACATGTATATATGTATATATGAAGACATGTATGTGTATGTGTATATGTATAGGTATATGTGTATGTCTATGTATATGTATATTTACACATATACATATACATGTATAGGTACATGTGTGTATATATATATAAGCATATGCATATGCAGAGGTATAGGTATAGGTTTAGGTATAGGCAGAGGTGAATGCATAGGTCCTACCAAGAGGCCTCTCGTTCGAGACTGTTGCTTCCGGANTATATAAGCATATGCATATGCAGAGGTATAGGTATAGGTTTAGGTATAGGCAGAGGTGAATGCATAGGTCCTACCAAGAGGCCTCTCGTTCGAGACTGTTGCTTCCGGACAATAAAAAAAGACACAAGCGACCCGAACAAAAAAAGACACAAGTGACACCAAAAAAAAGACACAGGTGACACCCCTTCCCTCGGCGGGCTCCCCATTGCGGGAGTGTGTCGCCGCTCCGCTGCCTGGACACCCAGGCCCCGGGTTTGTTCCAGCCTGCAGGCGGCCAGGGCAGCGGTAGCGACGCGCTCCTCATCCGCATCGCTTGGTGGCAACGGCGCCGGCGGGCGGAAAGCATCTCCTGAATCCCTAGGAGGATGGAAACCTCCTCGAACAAAGCGTTCGTGAATTCAGGTCCGAGATCATGTCTCCAGATGGCCGGGATAGCGAGTGCCTTGAGCATACACGAAAGCACCGCTTGCATCGCGTCTCCACGTGTCAGATTCAGTGAACGACACATTTCGAGTATCGGTACCCGAAGCAGTTTGCAGGTGCACGTGCACACGCAGCGGTACCCTTCTGACTCAGTGTACGGGCCACAGAAGTCCACGTACACATCCATCCAAGGCCCGAGCTTACGCTGCTCAAGGGGCAGCGGCATCCTGCTCCTCGAAGGTGCTGCGCGCACCGGTCGCAAGACCCCACCCAGAACTCACAATCTGGCAATATCCGGTCCCAAACCACGCATCGACGTAGTTTTGTCAAACGTCTTGGACGCGTTCAAGTGACCGACCAACGGCGCGTCATGCGCCCATTGCCGTCAAGATGAAGGCGGACTCGCCTGCAGAGCACCCAGCGAGTGTTTGCCCGCAGTAGTCCTCAAACGGAGCTCATCCTTGGGCGGCACTGCCTCTGCACGCGGATCGCCAGCTTTGTGGCGGAGGAAATTCCGGATTTCCCATAGACTATGGTCATCCATTTGGTCCTTGAGCAGTTGCTCCGGACCCCTTCCTTTGTCCGCCTTAAACGGAAGCTGGATCGGATGGTCACTCGGTGCAGAGGCACCGGTCTCACCCCAAAGCTCCTTGACCCATCCTGGGCGCTCGCCCGGACGGCTGAAAAGCCCTTGAAGCAAGAAAGGCTTCTCGTAGCTCATTGACCGCCTCAGCGCGAGCTCCTTGGAGCCTTCAAACGAGTCCAGGAGTCGTCTACGTCCTTTTCAGGATCAATGAGCCGCTCTTCATAGCGTGGATGGCAGTGGCTAAACACAATAGCAGGGGCCGACGAGGATTTAGCTGCTGCTGACGTAACGGTAAAGCCGTTTTACCGACACGCCTGCAAGCACGGCGTTGATGGTGATGAGCTCGAAGCCACTCATCAGGGACATCGCCTTGCCGGCCGACGCGCTTGCAGAGAGTGGCCGCGTCTACGGAGGTGCCATGCTCGTGGCCTCGTGGCCCCACATGAGCCGCTGCTGCCCAACGCTTCGCGCACTTCGGACGGACGTCGCTACGCGCCGACCGCTTCGTGAGCTTCCTGGAGCCATCAGCTGCTCCGTGCCGGGCAGTGTCATGTCCAGTGGGCGTGCCCGTAGAAAGTGTTGCGAGCCAGGAGCATGCCGTAAGCGCTGGAAACACTGCGCTGCCATCCCTGCAAGAAGCCGAAGCACGTGTCTGCTACAGCGAACAGAGTGGCAAAGTGTGGCCTGCACCGGCCGTGGGCCGTGGATTGAACTGGGGCGCACCCGTTGAAAACTGTTCGCGCAGGGGGGCGAGCCAGGCGAAGCAGGACACCGGTCTGTTTGAAAGTGGCAAGCATTATGCAATTATGCCGCATGGCCGCCAAAGCCGCGCACACGGACGGTCGACGTTATGGCACAAGGTCGCCTTCTTCGGTGGAGCTGCGCTCTTGTTGAAAATGAAAAACGCAAGGTGGCGGCCCAGCACGAATGTGTCCACTGCATTTATGAACATCATTACGAGTGCCATGACCGAATGTCGCCAAAAACATTGCGGCGGGCTTTATCCTGGATAGATGTGATGCCCTTGATGGTAGGTGATGCAGTGGTTCTGTCAAGCTCGCATGAAGGAATGGAATCCTAGGAAGCCTACATGCATCGCTCTGGAGTGACGTTGGCACGATTTCCGTTCGCGATTTGTGACGGAGTCCTGGGTTGTGATACGATTTTGCTTCGCGGCTGCTGCATTTTGAGTGGTCTCGGCACGAATGTGCTGCTAATTTGCTTCGCGAACGAGGTCGTACATGCTCTTGTAGTGGCTTGGCAGAAGCCTCTCGGTGGTGGAGTCGCGGAGCCTCGTGGCATTCTATAGTGATGTGGCGAAACAGCGAACGACAACTATGCGTATGCTCATACGGATGATGCTGCATGGGTGATGCTGCTGATGCTGCGGCAGCGGCTGTATTATTGGAGCGGCATGGGAGGACTACAGTAGCGAACAAGCCTGCACTGGGCCTACACGCAACTAGAACAGCCGTGACCTCAAGTCAAGGGCTTTATCTGTACGCCAATTGTTTCTCGGCACTAGAGGACGACGGCACCAGATGCAAGCTCAACGGTGGAGAACCGTTGAAGCTCAGATTGGCACGGAGCAAACACCCAAGAGCTCCACATAGCTCCACCCAGCGCGCTTCGCTGCTCGTAGCCTGGGCCTCCATCGTCGGCGCACGTACCCCGGCGATCCATAACACTCCCAAACCTACAATCGCCAACGTCAAGGAGGGCCGATATGCCCTCACATCAGGAAAGTGGGCTGCCAGCTCTCACCAAGGCTTGGAGCGCAGGCATTTCGCCTGGTTTTCCCCCATTAAACTTGCTTTTTGATAGCCATCATCTTCATCATCGCATGTTTTTTCGTCATAATCAGACCGTGCTTGCGGGCAGTCTCCTATCCGATCAGCCTCGCCCCTTTTTCGATGCCAGTGAAGCTGCGAATCAATCATTGCGGCAGCTGGCAGCCCCTCTGAAAATTCAACATCTTGAATCTTGAAGAGTTGCTTGCCGTCTTACTTGTGGGCGCGGAGAACGCCACAGAAAGTCCGGAGTCTACAGTAGTGATGTTGGGCAGTTGGGCCCACAACCAGAGTCCTAGAGTGCAGCACCTCAGCTTTTCAAGGTGTCCTGCAAGCTCTCACCTGTGCAGTCCTGCCCAAGTCAAAGATGGACTTCATCACAGTACCGGCATCGCATTGCAAGCCCAAGACCCGTTTGTTCGCCACCAGCCTCCATCGTCTTGATCATGGCCCGCACAGCCATCTCCACCCGTGAGTCCTGCAAAGGACGTAAGCCTGAACACCTCTGGCTCTGGGTGCGAAGCGGCTTGCCGCCCACCTCATCTTCGAGGAGCTCAGAGGCATACATTGTCACTTCCGAGAGGCACATGACGACCTGCAGTGAGAATTTTCCGCACACGTCCCTGGCAGCGCAGAGTCTCAGAGGATGCCTGGACACCGAGGTCCATCCAAATGCGATGGACGCATTTCACGGCGTTCAGGCGGACCTCTCACAGGACCGAGGGGTGCTGTGCCGACTTCTCGGGTCTGTAGGAACTCAAACAAGTTTTACATCTACTATCTGAATTCTGAATCACCATCTCCAGATATTCTTGACCAGCCTCGGCGTCTTCGGAGCGACTCTTCTCCAGGATCACCTGGCTGCCGTGGCCCTCCTCAACCCCAATACAATGAAGGCCCCCTAAAGTTCCTAAAGCCCACAAAGCCCGAAAGCCCCCCTGGCGATGGCCAGGGCCCTGAACCCGCCCTGGCGGGGCCTGCATTTGGAGCTTCACTCCGCTCTCGCTGGCGACGTTGGTCAGCGCGACCAGGGCCGCCTCCAGGGCCTCGCGACAAGGGCGCAGGGCCTCTGCTTCTGGCCGCCCCAAACCCCGGCCCTCTGGGCTCTGGGCACTCCGCAGCGAGGTCGTCGCGCTGGAGTCCTGTCCCCGCCGATGGCACATGCAAGAGTTTTAACATGTTCTTCCGAACATCTTCGGAACTGATAGAGAGACGGATGGAATCCGATGGTCAGCCTGCGAAAGAAATTCGAAGATGTCCAGGAGGTTGGCCACCGGATCACGCAGCTCCTGTGCCAGGCAAAAACAAAGATCAGGCGGCAACACGTCATCCGGCTTGAGAGTCTTGGTCGACACTTCCTCGGCAGCGTCGGCGAAGGGCTTTGCTTCGGAGCCTTAGGCGGTCTGCTTTGGCTGGAAGGATGTGCAGTTGCAGAGACGCTGACCTGCGTCTTCGGAGGGTTTGCATGCGGTGGACAGGAGGTCCAAGCAGGAGCAAGCTACCTGACAAGCTCAACGTCCGGCCACATGTACTTCGGCCATGCTTGCATGGCAAGCGCGGCGGAGCCACGTCGTGCCACCACCACGTGTGCTCCTGCAGCACCTGAGGGCAACAAAGCGTGAGTGAGTCGGAGGCAGAGCGGCAGAGCGGGCTCAGGACAGACCGGTGACCGGCCTCCTTGGACGCGGTAACCGCCTTCTCACTGGTCTTCCGACGCTTCCGCGCCTTCTGCCCACTGCTTGCAGTAAGATCACACAGACAGAGACCTGCAAGGATCGACGCACCTTCTGCCCAGTCTGAAGCCTGACAGGCGGCAAAGCGGAAGAGGGCTCTTTGTAGCCACGGGCTTGGAGAAGCCGAGCTGCGCGAAGCGGCGGCAGGCCACCAACGCTGTCGACAAGTCCTCGAGTCCACACTGAGCCCGAGCCCCTTTCTCTCTAGTACAGTCTTCTTCCTCTCATTGCGGACTCCTTCGTCCCCAGTGGCAGCAGCTCTTCTGCTGTTCCGGGGGCTGCGTCCGCGATGCAGCTCATGGTGGCAGTGACGGCCTCGCGCCGCAGGCTGGGCCGCAAGGGGCCGTCCAACAACAGCTTAGGCCAAACTCCCAGAGACTCTCGGCCCTCGGCCATCACGCGACACGCTGCCACGGCATCAGATGTTGGATCGATACCCTCGAGGTCTTTCGCTTTCCTAAGCCTGCAGAGACACAATTTTCTTGAACGGGACGTGCAGCGGCTGCACTGCGGAGCCTCTGCTGATCAAGCAGCTTCGCCTGCTTCCCCCGTGCCCACTCCAGTACCTTCGAGGACCCAAACGGCCACCAAACGGTCCGGGACAAGGAATTCAAGGGATCCTGGCCTTGACAAAGTGCTTCTTCATCTCCTGCGGCAATGAACACGGCAGAAACCCGAACAGAAACCACAATGTCATTACCTGCTCGCCTCCAGCTCCAGCCGAAGGACGAACTGTGCGAAGGCGGCCGCCGCCTGTGTGGGGCTTCGAGGACCATTGCAACTTCGGAACTAAAAGCCTGCAGCCGTTCGAACAAGACTGTTGAATCGGAACGTCTCCAAAGCGGAGGTCAGAGCGTTTCGCACAGACCAAACGGTGGAAGCGACGGTCTCTTATCAGGACTTTATCTGCTAGTGCTGCTAGTAATATGCTAAACTCAGACCTGGCCACCGACCTCTTTTCGTCATAGTCATGGAAACTTCCATTCTGGCAACAATCGCAGCAACCTCAAGAACATCGCACCAGCACCATCATTACTACCACTGCCGAATTACTACCGTCACCACCACCACCACCACCACCACCACCGGCGTCGCCAATGCCATCATCATCATCATCGTCGTCATCAAAAGCACCAGCAGCAGCCAACGCTCGATTAATTGCACAAGCGCCGAGCACCCGTGTCATGATTCCTGAGCCCTGGGGCCCAACAGATACGCAGACGTTACCGATGTGAGGCCACGCCGCGTCAGTCGGCAGGCAAACATCTCTGCGACATTCTGCGAGCTTTTATCGTAGTCGCAGTCTTTGCAGAGGAAAGTGTCCGAAAAAGGCGAGTCCGGGAGTGAATCCTTCCAACTGGGGACGCGCGCCAATTGGTGCAGCTGCCAAATGGACGGCTGGCTGCCGAACTGCTCCCAACTCAACTCCTGGCAGTGGCAGAACCATACAACTCATAAAACGTCATCCCCAGAAGCAAAGCCCGGGTTCCTCCGCCTCCACCGGTGCCGGGCCGCTGGGCTGGCGCGAGACCCTACCAGAAAGTCGAGGCCACTGCTGCCGCTTCGATGATTCCGCTTCCCTGTCGCCGTCGCCTGGCAGCGAGCACCGCGGCTTCGGTCCCTGCTTCGAGGAAAGCGGCGATGGCGCCGCTGGAGACCGCCAGGAGCCTCCCAGGTCCCCAGGTCGAATCCTGCTCCCTCTTTTGCCCCTTTAAATGGCGGTACCGGAGAAGGGACGCCATGATGGCGTCGCTGATGCCGGCCACAAACTCTGGCGATGCCTCTTCGGGGCTGTTCACCAGGCCGAGCACCTTTCGCCACGACCTCAACTTCGCGCAACCTGCCTTGGAAAGGATCCAGATGTGGAAACTGGCGAGCCTGCACAGAGCAGCACGTGGAGGCAGGGCTGCAGTTCTGCTGACGGCAGAGGCCCAGCGCACTCCTACTTCTATGCTAGCGCCACAGCTTTCGGGGATGCCAAGAGGTCGACCTCTGCATGTGGAGGAGTTTCTCGTCCAGCGGCAGAGAATCTGCAGAGTCGAAGGGGTCCACGGTGGCTGTTTGCACCTGCAATTTCCGGACACCCTCACAAGCCTGGTGTGTGTGTGTGTGTGTGTGTGTGTGTGTGTGTGATGAAGCCTCGCTTCTCTCAGCTTTAGGGTCCGCACCGACGCCAAGAGGAGCCTGTGGGGCACCCCCTTCACCAGCTCGCCTGCAAGCTCCTGACAAGATGCGGGCAGCCGATGCCAAGCTGTAGAAACTCCTGTCTAAGGTCGCTCTGCGCGTCCTGTAGCACTGCCGGACCCCCTGCTTTGGGGCCACGGCAACTGACCTACGAAAGATTCAGAGGAAAACGGAGAAGCGAGCAGAGAGGTCTTGCCTCCAGGAAGCGGTCCAGGAAGGGCGACAGGAAGGGGCCAAGGGAGCGACAAAGGGCGCCCAAAGCTCTCAGCACCAAGCCTTCCTGGGGAACTCTCCCTTGCTGAGGCGACTTGTCACTAGGCGACGACTGAGGCCAGGTCCAGGGCCGTGGCATCCTCAGGAACACGCTTCGAGGCCCCGCTCTCTCGGCTCCGCTCGGCTCCGCTCTCTGCCTCTTGCCGGCTCCGCGTCAAGGCCAAGTCCAGGAGCGGGGGCACCAGGTCTTTCAACTTCTCGAGGACGTTGCGGCCCAGGCAGGTCACCAAGGTCTCGACCTCGCTATCGCAATTGCTATCGCTGTGGCACTCTTGGCCCTTGGCACTCTTCAGACTCAGGGTCCCCGATCTGTGTTGAGCTGAGGCCTGGACACACTGGCAACATGCCACGGCCGCCTCGATTCCGGAAGCCTGCAACCTGCGGGTCCCGCTGCCCCGCCATGCCCCGCCCTCGCCGCGTTGCCTCGCCTTCCACTGGCAGCAGTCAGCCGAGCACCGGCTTGCGGTAGGACCATCTGAACCAAAGGCGTCGACCTGAGCCGAGGTGGAGTTTGCTCAGCGTCAGCCTTCGGAGTGATGGGATGCGCCGGGTGCGAGGCACATCGGTCTTGGCGAAATGGCAGATGTCGTCCTCGCCGGAAAAACAGCCAAGCGAGAAAGGCACGAGATCCCTTCTTGGCCCTTCAGCCGTCCAGTAGTGTCCATGCTTTCGTGACCACATCATCTTCGCCACCTGAAATCCGTGCAGGACAAATGGATCTAGTCGGACGCTCGCCCCTGCAGGCCATGCGGCCAGGCCTGCCAGGATCTTTTTGCTGATGTGCTGCACCACCGATTCGCAAAGTGCCGCGCAAGCGTCCCCTGGCCCCTTGCAAGACTTGGTGATGCGCTGCATTGTTTCGTCAGTTTGCCCAAAGCTCCGTCCTCTGCCGCGTCTTCATCGCTGCGCAAACCACGGCGAACTTTCAAGGCCTGATCGGATTTTGGGCAGCTTATTTATATATATATATATATATACACATATACATATATGCCCGCTTGCTCGGTGCGGCTGTGCGGCATCTGAGCTTCCGCTGAGCGCGGTGGCGGCCAGATTGGCCATCAACTCCTCGCGGAGTGGCGAGCCCAATCACCACCCAGTCACCCTAGCAACCCAACTCCCAGGGGCAGGTGCCTTGCTTTGCAGGAGTGGTTGGGCTTTGGGCGTCATGCCTTTGACACCTCTGGCAAGCACACGGCCGTTCACGTGAGCGACGGTCAACATGCCAAAGCTTTGGATGCGAGCTTCTGCGAACATCATGAACTGACTCCAGGTGCTGGGCCCAGGGTCAATGCCAAGCTCCGGAAGAAGGTGACGGGATGGTTTACGGCCAGAGACCTGCCAACCGCGCCCCGCACCGTCCGACGCATCCCTTCCCTGCAGGAACTGCCCCAACCTGCACTGATTGCTTGATTGCTGAAAGCTACCGAGGGAAAGCAAGCAAGGTCGGGTTGACAAAGCCTTGGTCCTAATGCCCCACTTCGAAATCGAACGTCCAAGCTTCCACTTGAAGTGTGTTGTGCTTGTAGGGAACGAAAAACTGCAAACGATGCTGCTGACATCATGTAGGCTGCCTAAGCTTTGAGACTTGCCTAGCTCAAACCATGGCCAACTTCCCATCATTCGACCAGGACCTGCAAGCTTTGAAGTGTCTTTGCGGAGAGCACTGAGAAAACTGTCTAGCCGCCCAAGCATGACTGTACACAGAAAGCCGGAAGTACAAGCACAACCTTACAGTACCCGTTCTGGCATCCCTCTTGGAATGTCCAGGCACTCTGCGCTCTCAAACATCCAGGGCCCTGAAGCTGGCAAGCCCGGCAAGCCCGGCAAGCCCGGCAAGCCCTGCAAGCCCTTAACCCTGACCTCCACCTCCAAACCGCATCAAAAGAGGTCTTCCGTCACCACCCATGAGCCCACCCAGAGCTCTTAGCCCTAGAAGGCCCTATGCCTATGAGCCCCACGGCCACGGCGACCTTAGGAGGAGGCCACGGAGGTCTGCGGCACGCTGCAGGCAAAGGACCTCCCATCAGACTCTGCTGCTCTTTTTGGGGGGGCCTTCAGGGCTTCAGCTCCCAGGGGAGTTGAGTTTTTGGGGGCTTGGGGCATCTAGGCGTTTAGGGCTCTTCCGATGTCCGGTTCAGAGAGCTTCGTCGCGAAGGTTCCTGGCCTTTGTTCGGATTCTACGCTCTGTGAGTGAGACTGTTCTAGGCTGCGGCCACCAGGTACAAAGATGAAGCTACACCGTCAGGACCAAGCACTCCAAATGGTCTCTCGTCCTTTCAGGAAGCGATGGAAACCGCTAAGCGCCAACCGATCCACGACGACAGGGCTTTCCCTGGGCTCTCGGCGGAAGGCCAAGGAAGAAGGCCCAAAAGGCGGAATCCTCCGCGTCTTCGTCCCTTCGTTCATCCAGCCTTCTCCTTCGATTCCGCCTCGAGGCCCTGCAGAGCCGCCTGAAAACCGGCTGGCGGCAATTTTTTCTGACAAATGGCGGCCCGGCCTCTGCGATGCAAAGAGCTCGAGCTCCGTGGCAGAGGGAGAAGGCAGCGACAGCACCCACCGCCTCACATGAGAAGGCTCTTTGGAAAGCGTGGCCGGCGCGGCCGGCACCGCAAGCGCCTCGTCTTCGGCAGCCTCCGCGGTGAAGTCCGGCAAGCTGGAGGTCTCCACCTACGCCGAAAGCGTGTGAAATCGTGGGGAGACAGCGAGACACAGCGAGGCACAGCGAGGCACTTTGCGGCCTCCGCACGATCCAGATCGGCTGGCAGCCCGTACCTCAAGGCACGGGCTAAACCCGGAAGCCACGTGAGGACCCCCGAGGCCCCGAGGACGCTGCTCCGAAAGAAAGCGCCCAACCAAGGCAAAGCCCTGGCCTGAGGACAAAAACGGCATCACAACGTGGCAGACGCGCTCAGAGCACGATTTTTCTCTCCCCGGGGCCAGCTTTGGGCCGTTCCAAGTGAAACCGATCCAATGCAACGCAGAGGAGCGACATCAGTGCAGGCTGCGACAAAGTCGCAGCAGAGTCACAGGGGCTTGTAGTTGTCGCGGCCCTGCGAAGACTCGTAGTAGGCCTTGATGGCGGGAAGGCTGGACATCCATTGATGAAGCTTAGTAAGATTCTCGTAGGGGGACAAGGCATCTGCTGGAATTTCTGGAATGAAGGTTGGCTGGCGGAACATGGTGACGATAGACCAGGCGTAGATGTTGCCAATCGTTAGCTTGGTGGGAAAACTCTCCCGAAACTTCTTGTCCAGCACTTTCAAGAATTTTGTACACTCTCCATCCGGGCCCAGAAGAGCACGGCGAGCTGCCTCCTTCTCTGCGGCATCCTGGGCTCTTGCCATTTTAACACACCCTCCCAAGAAAGTACACTCTTAGACTCATGAGCCCAGCATCCTTGTACTGGGTGGTGACGGTGGCGCTCATGGGCCTCCGGAGGTCTTCGCTCAGGTCGATGAGCTCATCACAGAGCAGCTGCTCCAAGGGATCCTCTTACTCTTAGCAGCTAGCAAAGCTTTAAGGCTTTAAGGATTCTCCCCGGCACCCTACGCGCCCCTTCTGAAACCCACATCGGAACGCCACATCGGAAGACTCCCAGAAGACTCTAAGAGAGACCTCAAAAACGTGCAGGGCACATCAGCAGGGTCCTCCGTGGGGTAGAGGAAGGCCCCCTCGTGCTGTGCAAGGCGCCCGATGTAGCGGAGGATAGCTCGGCTTTGGCAGCACACCTCGACGCGCGGGCTCTTTGGGCTTCTGGGCTTTTTGGGGTTACAGCTTGCGGGGTTTAGGACCTGTATACATAGGGATTGGGTGCGGGTCCGAATCCGAAATGCTATAGGAACTCCACCTTGCCGTCAAAGACGAGAATGGGAAGCCCCGCAGCATCCGGCGCATAAGGGTGCAGTGCCAACTTCCGGTCATTGAACTCTGGGTCCGTGAGGGGAGTGGTATCCTTGAACGGGATGCCCGCCACCACGAAAGTCAGCCTGATCGGCTCGGCGAGACCGCTCACCTGACGCAGAGTGAAGATGCTGCTCGAGACCGCCACTCACCAAGCAAGCTGCTTCCTAACAGGAGCCCTCTTACGCCTTTACGCCCGAAAACGGCACTGCCCGAGCATCCAAGTCACGGGCCAATACAGGAGCTCGTACTCCGGCATGTGTCGCAAGGGAAATCGTCGGAGGGGCGTGGCTCTTGGGCACGGCTGGCCGGAAACTGGAAACTCAAGCCGCTGATTCTGCGTTGGTCTCGCAGAAGTCTCGGGCCCTGGCTGAGGACCCTCAGCCGGATGTTTTCCTCCTCGGCAATGCACGCCTCCTGGCTCAGAGCGTTTGAAGACCTAGGACCTAGGACCTATGCGAGCCGAAGATGCTGAACATCCCTCTCGGCACTTTTTCAGCCGGTCCGGCAGCAAGGGGCCAGCCCAGGGCAAGCGGCTCTCACTGCACCTGAGAAAACCGGCGCTGCTGAAATTGATCCTAGGCTCGTGAGATCTAAGGAGGCAGCAGGTCCACTGCGCATGCAGACAGGGTTAACAGCAGCATCCCAAGGCAGTGGTACCTCCCAGCAACGGAACAAACCCTTGCCTGCTCGTCACATCATGCATATTTCTCCCATTCGCGTGTGCTTGATGACAAATACTTCAGGATTTTTTGGAGACCATTGCTGCTACTGCTCTGCTCATTTGGCAAAAATGTGCATCATATTGCTGCACGTGACCAAGACGGCACTATTGTCTCCAGATCTAGCACTTGTGTATCTTGAGATCATCATGGCACGTAGGAGTAACAGTGACCAGGCATGCCCAAAACGAGCAACCCCTCCAACAAGCGCTGTCAACAAAGAGCAAGCAGCGCGCATCCTCCGGTGCATCAGCTGGTAGTGCATGAGCTCAGCTCCACATGTTTGCTTCAGAGTGGAGTGATTTGTCGAATTTGCTCTCATCAAGCACCGCATGCCGCATGCCATACACGTAGCAGATCAGTTTCTCACTGTGTCAACGACAGCACGGCTGTACCGTCTCCAGATCTAGCACTTGTGTATCTTGAGATCATCATGGCACGTAGGAGTAACAGTGACCAGGCATGCCCAAAACGAGCAACCCTCGAACAAGCGCTGTCAACANAGGAGTAACAGTGACCAGGCATGCCCAAAACGAGCAACCCTCGAACAAGCGCTGTCAACAAAGAGCGAGCAGTGCGCATCCTCCGGTGCATCAGCTGGTAGTGCATGAGCTCAGCTCCACATGCTTGCTTCAGAGTGGAGTGATTTGTCGAATTTGCTCTCATCAAGCACCGCATGCCGCATGCCATACAAGTAGCAGATCAGTTTCTCACCGTGTCAACGACGGCACGGCTGTACCGTCTCCAGATCTAGCACTTGTGTANAGGAGTAACAGTGACCAGGCATGCCCAAAACGAGCAACCCTCGAACAAGCGCTGTCAACAAAGAGCGAGCAGTGCGCATCCTCCGGTGCATCAGCTGGTAGTGCATGAGCTCAGCTCCAATTTGTCGAATTTGCTCTCATCAAGCACCGCATGCCGCATGCCATACAAGTAGCAGATCAGTTTCTCACCGTGTCAACGACGGCACGGCTGTACCGTCTCCAGATCTAGCACTTGTGTANGCATGCCGCATGCCATACAAGTAGCAGATCAGTTTCTCACCGTGTCAACGACGGCACGGCTGTACCGTCTCCAGATCTAGCACTTGTGTATCTTGAGATCATCATGGCACGTAGGAGTAGCAGTGACCAGGCATGCCCAAAACGAGCAACCCTCGAACAAGCGCTGTCAACAAAGAGCCAGCAGTGCGCATCCTCCGGTGCATCAGCTGGTAGTGCATGAGCTCAGCTCCACATGTTTGCTTCAGAGTGGAGTGATTTGTCGAACTTGCTCTCATCAAGCACCGCATGCCGCATGCCACACAAGCCTGAAAAGTAGCAGACCACAGCAGATCAGTTTCTCACTGTGTCAAGGACAGCACGGCTGTACCGTACCGTCTCCAGATCTAGCACTTGTGTATCTTGAGATCATCATGGCACGTACGAGTAACAGTGACCGGGCATGCCCAAAAAGAGCAACCCTCCAACAAGCCCTAAGAACCAGCAGAGCGCATACTCCGGTAGTGCATGAGCTCAGCTTCACTCTGAAGCTGTCGAAATTCTTCTCAACAAGCACCGCATGCCGCATGCCATACAAGTAGCAGGTAGCAGATCAGTCCCTCACAGTGTCAACGACAGCGCGGCTGCACCGCCTCCAGATCTAGCACTTGTGTATCTTGAAATCATCATGGCACGTGCGAGTAACAGTGGCCAGGCATGAGCAACCTTCCAACAATCGAAGTCAACAAAGAACGAGCAGCTTGCACGATCGGGCACAGGCAATTGGATCTGGTACCGTAGGGTATAAAAACCTAGCTCCACGTCACTTACGCTTCCGGGTGGCATGCTTTGCCGACTCTTCGTCTCACGAAGCAGCTTGCGTTAGACGGATAATGGCCTAGTCTGCATCGCGGCGGAACACCGGGGGCCAGCGTGGAGACGTCCCAGGTGTTGACAAGGATGCCCACTCAGCTGCCCGACAGCGTCTCTCCCGTGGAGATCAGGAGGCTCAAGTTTCTGTCCACGAGCAATGCCAGCACACCACAACTCTTCACCAGGAGTTGGGACGTGGGAATTACACCAAACTACTCTTCTGACTCCGCACGTTGTCGGGCTCTCTTTGTGGAGATGTCGCATGTCGAGGGCACATGCTGGCCGGATCCACGGACAGCAAAGCATCCAAAGCCTGGCAAGCAAGGCACATGGAAGCCTATGGCATCCTGTGGCCGCCGAGGCCCAGATTGTCGTGCCTCGTCCAGAACGAGGTCCTGCGACCCCACAAGAAGCAAGCCCAAAAGCACAGAACACAGAGAGAAAGAGGGACCCTTAAACCCTAAACCCTGCAAACTCCAAAACCAAAAAGGGAGCATCACATCGGATCATCGCTCCTCCTCTGCGGGAGCAGAGAGGGCCTCGATCTCCTGAGCTCACGAAGCAACGGCATGCCGGGGTTTGAGCCTTTCTCCTATTTCCCTTCAAAGCTTATGTGAACTTACTGATAAAAATACGAATGCAAATAGAAAAAGGAATACTTACACCACATGTACATATGACGTATACATCTTGTATATGCGCAGACGCACGAAGAAACGAAGAAACACACGTGTCGAGGCTTTGTGTTGCTCGCGGCACGCCACCGAAGTCTTCTCTTACAAGGTGCTTAGCTCCAATGAGGACGTTTGTTTGTTGATGCGGGTCGGAGCATGTTAGGCCAATTCGCAGCATGCTCAGACATATAATGCATGCATCCCTCAAGCTGGTTGTAAAACTGTGTAGTCTTGCAACGCATGCTGGGAGACAGATCCATGTTACAATGTTCAACGGCCTACTGATTTAGGAATGCCTGGTTCGGGAAAAGAGACAATGCTGGCCCCTGGCCCCAACGCCAGTGTTGGGCCTCCTCCAGCTCATCGGGTTCTGAACGGCGCTTCCGTTTGCGCCTGGCAAAGAGCTCAGCTCCAGGCAAGTCTCCAAGGTCCAAATATCAACATAACATAGCATAACATAACAATATATAGTATAACATGATATGAAGCTTTATTGTATTCTCGTGTAGATGACTGGCAATTTCAGCTTGCATGTATCGCTGCACTTGCTGCCGTCACCACTCTGCGCCGCACGCCGACCCTCCCATGTGTTCTTGAAGTTTCTCCACCCTCAGCTTTCTCTTTGAGCTTGTGGATAGATCGCCCCCAAACACTAAACCCCGAGAACCTTAAACCCGAAAATGCTGGACCAAAGAACCCAACATCCGAACCCCTACATGTCTCAACCCCACACCCTCGAAACCCCAAGCCCCACCTCTTCGGTGTGGGCGGAGGGCGCGCGAGACGGTGGACCTCGACTCGGATCTTCCACGCTTTGAGCGGCTTTGAGGCGAACTCTTCGAAACCAAACAGGAATCACGTGAAGATAGGTGATGATGATCGTAAGACTAAGAATCACAACAGGAATTGCAGGTACAAGAATACTGATTATTATTGTTGCTATTATTGCTACTATGAGTCGCTTCTGCTAGTTTCGCGTGTATTCATCTTCTATTGTAACCTTACTCTAATGACTAGTATTTCTGTTGTTGTCACTATTATTAGTACCACTAGTATTGTTAGAATGATAGAATGAATTCGTAATATCAGATTATTATCATTATTATCATTATTATCACCAATATATGCATTACTGCTGCTTGTACTACATATCATCATTATTAAATTACTATGATTGTTATGATTCTTATTGTTGTTAGGAGTAGTAGTAGTAGTAGCTGCAGCAGGAGTAGTAGTAGTAGTAGTAGTAGTAGTAGTAGCTGCAGCAGGAGTAGTAGTAGTAGTAGTAGCAGCAGCAGTAGGAGTAGTAGTGGTGGTAGTAGTCGTCGTAGGAGTAGTAGCAGCAGTATTCTAGTAAGAACTTATCTGTGCAATTGTGTAACTTAACATACAGTCATGCCAAGCCTATCTTTGTATGCAGACTTCCGCTTTGCTTCCTGGCTCGGGTCAAGGCCAGAAGTAGAAGAATAATGAAGTCCAGCGACGCCCTTGTGTTGCACAAGGCCACAGACAAAAGTCATCCACGATTCAAAAACTAGTAAGCTCTAGCTCAAGCAGATCGGCCTGACTCCCGCGCTTTGGGCAAGGGCCAGGCAATTGCTTCTGGACACCTGGCAATCACTTCGACTTGGAAATGCTTGCTTGGCACACTCATGCTTTCCCTCCTCGATGAGACCGCTGTCAAAGATGGTGCCGAGCAAAGTCCGCAGCCGCACCTCTCAGCACTCTCAGCTCTGCTCTCTCGCCTTGCGGCCTTTTTGCCCTGACCTGGGACTGCAAGGCCCAGTCGCTCTCGGTGAGCGGCTGCCTGCCAACTCTGAGACTCCAGAGTCCCTGGTCCCTCAGCCCTTCGCATCGCCCTTCGCATCGCACCTCCAGAGTCTTCTCAGATTGCCCCGGAGCAGTGCCAGGAGCTCCGGGCGCAGCGGCTGCGCCTCGGTGCAGCGCTTCGCTCCATTCGCTCCCTCCTCGAGGAGTCGACGCTTCCCGTTCCCGGGCCCCGCGCGTGCTGTCGAAGCGCCCCGGTGCACGTGGCAAAGGCCGCCTCCCCCTCCACGCCCGGCGCCGCCTGGCTTCTGGGAAAGAAATGCACTTGAGCTGCACAACGGCATCACAATAGCGAGTTGTCCGAAAGCCCCCGAAAGCGTGCCGAGCATCGCCAGCGTGGCGAGTCCTCCGCAGCATCGCAGCACGGGCGCCAAGCCCTGCGACGGCAGCGTCGCAGCGACCTCCGAAAGCAGAAACATCTTGTCTTGAGGGGCAACTTCATGCTGTAGGGCTCCCTATAGGCTTTCTTGCGTTGGTGTTGGAGCTCCGGGGGCTTGCAGTGGGGGCTGGGTGATGGCCTGGTCAATGCAGCGGCAAACCTCGGGAACCTCATCTGCCACTGCAGAGACCTCAGCTTTGCCATGCCCAGGGTCACAAGGGCTCTGCAATGAATATTTCTGCTCTTAGCAACAGCCAAGTCTACGGAGCTGAAGACCGTTTGTGCTCGTGTCCCTTGAGCCTTGCCTGAAGAGTCTCACGGCCCCTCATATGGCTCAACAGCTGACAGCTTGCCGCATGTGACCCTCTTCTGCAGAAACGGAGACGCTAAGTCAACAGCCTCCAACTGAAAGTCCGCATGAAAGTCGGCTGTCAGCTCAGGCCAGCGCATCCCAGCCGTCGGCAGCTGCCTTTCGACACGCCACGCCCGCTTGGAATGACCCCCTCCTTCATGGCTTCCAAGCACCTGCAACCAGGCCTGCGTCAGCTTGTCCGTCAGAGTGGCGAGTGCAAGCAGCAGGGGCACCAGAGCACCTGCAGGCGTCGGAGCCCAGCAATGGAAGGTGAAGTTTTCAAGGCACAGTGAGCTGCCTCCGGATTGGCGGCCGGCCTCTCAAAAGCTTGTGAGATGTCTCCGACGCGAACTGTGGCTCTTTGGCTCTTGTTCTTTTTGTGAAAGCTGCAGGCAACTGGCTCTCTTTTCTTGACTTCCCTTTGTCATCCCCTCGTGACGGAGATGCCCGCTGGGCACTCTCCATCGAGGTAATTCGACGTAAGATGCGAGCTTTGTACAAGCAGGCCCCATGAGGAGCCTCAGGACTCCGAGGACTCCTCAGGTCCTTTCTGCCAGAGCCTTCTTTGGGTTGGCATCCTCGCGGAACATGTCCAGCATCCGAGCCGTGACGGCAAAGCCACCGACGATGTTCACGCTCGAGAGGAACACTGCTGCCAGAGCACAGGCCACACGCGCAGAAAGCACGGGGCCACTGAGTTGCAGCATTCCGCCCACCACAATGATGCCGCTGATGGCATTCGTCACCTCAAAGTCCAAAGTCAAAAAAGATGGGAGAAACACAGCACCTCGGGCCTCGCGTTGCTTCCGAGATGCGCTGATGAGCGGAGTGTGCAGCGCCGGAGTCACGCCGGCCACTGTAAAGTTTCCTGAAGGTGCTTGCATGTGCGACTTTGGGCCTGCGGTCTCTGCGACGGCGCTCCCCCGACTTCCGTACGACGGGCCGCTTCTGCCTTGCCCAAAGCCTGCTTGGGTCCAACTCAGAAGACTCCCTCCTTTAAGCGCGGACAGACGTTTGCCTCCTCTCCAAGGCTCCAATCAAGCACGAGAGGACAAAGTAGCCCAGGTGCGTGACCTCTGCCTCCACTCGAAGAACATGCAGCTCAGCACGCCAGCAGTGCGAGCAAATCCCGGAATCACAAAACACACTTCAGGCCTCAGGTCGTCACCAGTCACTAGTCCCGAATGGGTTCCAACCCCGCCACCCTTCTGTACCTCGGGGATATCCACTGCGAGGCCCAAGCCAAGCACCACGGCGCCGCCCACGCCCAGTGCCAACTCGTCCTTGTGCTCCTGCGATGAAGCGTAGCTGTTCTGCGCTCTGAAGGCAGACACGGGTTAAGCGAGGCTACGTGAGGCCGAAATTGCTCTCTGCAGCTTTCCGCGCAACTGCAGCATCGCATGTAAGCAGGTAGGCCATTCCAAAATATGCTGTCGCCGACGCTGGTGCCTGGATCCAGGCGATCACAGCATTCGCCTCCTCCGGTGGTGGCAGAGGCATCGGCGAGGCACCGCCGAAGCCGCCAATGCCGTTGCCCTCCACCGCGGTTCCCGTTGGGGCCGCCGCCGGGGGCCTGAGACTGAAACAACTAGTCACTAGTCTTGACAGTCTTGATTTGAAGTTCTCACT
This sequence comes from Symbiodinium sp. clade A Y106, assembly GCA_003297005.1. NCBI lineage: Eukaryota > Dinophyceae > Suessiales > Symbiodiniaceae > Symbiodinium > Symbiodinium sp. clade A. Next base: position 163,061 of record BGNK01000377.1, on the reverse strand, counting down.
CCTGCCTGGGTGGGTTGGGGTCCCAAACGACAGCGCCGCCGCGGGCCACGATCGCTGGCTTCACAACTGGGTCGTCCCAGTGCTCCCCGCCGAAGTTCTGGGCACCTCCCAGCACCTGCGGAATCGGGGCAGCAACGGACCATGCACTCGACTTTCCACACGCAAGGCCTCCAGCATGGCAGTGAAGTTGCTACCCAGCATCTCGCTAGACTGCGATGCCATCTGGGATGCATAGTTTGTCTCCTAAGACAAGGAAGCCCCTTGAAGCAGCGTGACCGGTGGCACAGGGACTCACAAATCAACAGAGCCGCTCCCACGACCGTCACGCCATTCGGAGACACGACCGCCTTGTTCGGCTCCGTGTACACACAGTTGCCACCGGTTTGCGCCGCCAGATCGATGATCACCGACCCCTTCCGCATGCTGGCCACCATCTCGCTGGTGATCAGCTCTGGCGCAGCTCTGTTTGGGATCATGGCCGTGGTGACAATCACGTCCTTGCAGCATATTCCCAGCCCGAGCCCTAGCCCTAGCGGCTCCTTCGTTACAGCGAGACCCACGCACCCCTCAGCAAGCAGGTCCATGTCGGGGATGACACGGGCATAGGTGGCAATCTGAGCCCGGGTGAAATCCTCGCCCATGACCTTCAGTACTCACAAAGACGGCGCATCGAAGCCGGACATTCGCTTGGGACTTGGCCGTGGCATAACCACCAGCACCTTCACCTCGATGGGGCGCATTACTTCAAATGGGGGCAACTTCCGGACTTCCGGGCCGAGCCTGCGATGCCCTGCGCGTCGACGGCGATGAACTGGGCGCCCATGGACTCCACCTGCTCGCGGGCGGCATCGCGCACATCATTCGCAAAGACCTGGCCAGGTCAACGAACGGCAGAATCCAAGCGCGGGCCACGGGTGTTTTAGCACTGCGTTGTCCACCCAGAGGTTGAGAGAGGCAAGATATTTCTTCCATGGGCTTCTGTGATTTCCAGCCACTTTCATGACTATTGTACGGAAATGAAACAAGCCATGGCAACCCAGCCCTTAGAAGTCTTCTAATTTGCTAGGATGGCCTTGCAACCTAGCGAGTGCGCCGTTGCAATTGCGCTCAGCCCAGCGACGCCTGCACCTAAGACGTGAAGAGGATGCCCTACATCTGAGCCATGCAATCCGCTCAGAAATTCGCTTCTGAGCTCACCAGAGTGAAGAAAGGAGAGCATCATTAAAGCCTTCAGGCAGCAAAGGCACCGATCACGAAGACTTTCGCCGGTGGCACCGAGCCGAAAGCCTCAGAGCGGAGCGCAGGAGCGGAGGAGCGGAGAAGAGCGGAGGAGCGGAAGGCGGCGCTTGCCGCCCCCCCCAAAAAAGAGAGGCCCTGCAAAGCATCGGAAGCTGAAGGCGGGCCGCCGTGGAGCCGGCGCGGCTGAAGCGGGGGAAGCGGCCGAAAGCATCCAAGATGGCTCGGTAGCCTCAAAATTTCAACTGCCAGCCCCCGCCTCCCCGAGTTCTGTCGCTCTCCAAAGGGTGTGTCCAGGTTTGGCGACTGACACTCCCGATCGCTGTGCACGGACTTTGTCTTGCGTCTTCGTGTGCGTATCGGTGTATGTCTTGGTGCTGGTACAGTAAGAATGGTTGCAACTATAACTAATGCACATACGAGTATTGACATTCGCAACCAGGCATCCTGCGATGTTGGCCATGGAGGTCAGGGCATCCAGCTTCTGCGCTCGGGAGACCCGCGGCACCAGCGCCAGATTCCTCACGCCCCACCAAAAAGGCAATCGGTGCGGGATGTGCGGGGTTTGGAGTTTGGAGTTTGGGGGACGAGGCGTCCTTTCGGCTTTTTCGGCTTTTTCGGCTTCTCGGGTGCTCTTGGGCACTGCGGCCGGGGCGCAGCACCGAGGCGGAGGTCTGCGCCAGGGCCGCGAGGAGCTCCTGGGTGCCGTACATGTTCCAGAAGCCCACCATCCTGGGAAGGCTTACTTTGAATGGCTTTCTTTTGGGAACCGGGACTAGGCCGGCCGAGGCCCAGGCGTCTGCGTCCCCTGTAGCATCTGCACTTCGTCCAGCAAGGGCTCCGTGACTTTGAAGATGATGTCCGCTTGCTTCAACACTTCCACGGAGCTCTCGGCGACCTGAACGCCGCCGTGCCTCGTGTACTCCTCGTCCGTGAAGCCCGCGGCAGTGCCGGAGCCGGCCTCCAACAAAATCGAGAAGCCTCGGCCGAAAGAGCGAAAGAGAGCCCATCTCCAAGAAAGGCGAGGAAAGGCGTCTCCGGCTTTTCCTCTCCCAAGGGGCCCATGCGCCGCAGCTTCACCACGGCCGAGGGCGCGAAGCTGACGCGAGCTTCACCTGAGAGCGGATAACGGATGACCCCTCAACGGGGCCTCAACCGCTGAGAGCTTGCTCAGAGATGCAAAGGACGCGCCCGCCGGGCCTGGAAGCCGCTCCCGAAGGATGCCGATGACGCGGACCGCCTCCGGGAAGACCTCTGGCTCCACGCCTGCAGCCGACGTCTCTGCCTCCCTCGCTGTCGCTGTCGCTGGCAGCACGGAGGCTCCCGTCTCCCGTGGCCGGGCCTTGGCTGGTGTCCTGGTGATCCCCCGAGGAGCTGGCGCCCGCAGCGGCGGTGAAGCGGTCTTGGCTGTCCTGCGCAGCACGCCCGCTCTTCGAGACAAGTCTTCCTGAAAGTTCCTAGCGTCCATGCAAAATCAAAGATTAGATGATTTGAAAAGGACTGCTGCAAGCTGCGGTCTTGAGAACAGACAGTTTGCCGTGGCATGGTCTGAGCAAAAACTCGCCGACCTGAAAAACACAAGAAGAGCTGTGGACGGAATCCTCCAAGCAGCTGCTGATGTTGTCCATGGACTGCTTGGCATCTCCGAAGAGCCTTTGGAGGACTTAGGCTTAGGAGGCTCTCATGTGCTCTGGTGCTCTGTGCATCTAGAATCTAAAAGGAAGCCGCTTAGACAACACGGACCAGTGGCATCTTGACATTGCTCAAGTAGAAGAGGGGGTTGTCCTCGCCACTGTAGCCCGTTCCCATTGAACGCTTAAGCACCACACACTGTTTGCACTTCCAGATCTCGATGGCTGGCATGCCATAAATCGGGCTGCTTGGATCGTCCTCGATCAAAGCGCGAGAATGAAAGCACGCCCAGATCCGATGCAATGCGAGGGACCAGACCCGATCTCACCTGAAGAAGTGCCCTTAAAAGCCGCATGCAGACCCTAGGCCTAGGGTCCTGCGTTGCAGGATTTACGATGTCGTTGGCTCCGACCACAATCCCGACGTCGTATGTTGGAAGTTCCGCATTAATTTCGTCCATCTCTTGGACAATGTCATAGGGTACGTCAGCCTCCGCCAAGAGCACGTTCATGTGGCCAGGCATGCGGCCGGCAACAGGATGGATGGCAAAGTGCACTGTGACATTATGCTTTCTCAGCATGGCCACAATCTCTGCCAACTTCTGTTGGCATCTTGCGACTGCAAGGCCATAACCTGGAACTATCACGACCTTCTTTGCCCCGAAGAGCATGCCGACGAAACCGACTGCCGAGACTTCGCTCACATTCTCCCTTCCACCTGACACCGCCGCCCCGGCCGTAGTGCTGCTGGAATCTGTGCCGAAACCGCCCAAGAGGACGTTGTACATGGAGCGATTGATCCCACGGCACATGATGTCCGAGAGCAGCGTACCACTGGAGGCGATCAAAGCTCCAGAGATGGTCAAGAGGTCGTTGGAGAGCATGAAACCTGCGGCGCTGGTGGCCAGACCACTAAAGGCGTTTAGGAGCGACACCACCACTGGCATGTCCGCTCCACCAATGGGCAAGACCATGTTGACACCCAGAAAACCCCACAAAGCCGTGTTCCCCAAGAGCAGGGCGGCCCCTGCATGCGACGCATAGGTTGCAGGATTCAGGAAGAGCGCCGTGAGAACGGCACTTCCAGCCAGGGCCCCGCCGTTCAAGAGCCAGCGCTGTGGGAGGATGATAGGCTTGCCTGGAATCATCTCGTGCAGCTTCCCGGCAGCTACCACAGAGCCGGTAAAGGTCAGGGAGCCGATGGCAATGCCCACCACGGTCTCCAGCGCCTTCATCACGGTGTAGGGGTTTGCCACGTTGCAGTAGCTGGCGAAGCCGGCGAAGACCGCAGCCAAGCCCACGAAGGAATGGAAGCCCGCAACCTGCGGCTTGACCCAGGCTAAAGAAGGATGACCTGCATTCGTTCAATTGGCCAAGCTGCTAGCTGCGGCATGTCCTCCATTTTCACGGTGCTGGCAATGCCATAGCCCACTCCGCCAGCCGCCAAGAAGGTGAGGAAGAAACCTGAGACGTCAGGTCGCAGTGCATCCGCGGTCCGCGGCAGCTTCCGAAGGGTCTGGGCGGCCGAGAGGCGGATGTGCGCGGAGTGGAAACCAGGGGACAGCAGCACAGAGAGGATGCCTAAAGCAGTGGCAACCATTCCTGAGATGAACAGGCGGGTGTGGAAACGCGGCAGCGCAACAAGGCAAAGTAGGGCAAAGCAGGGCAAAGCGCCAAGGGCCAAGGGTCCCATGTAGTTCCCCTCCCGGGCCGTCGAGTGCTTGTTCAGGCCCTTGATCGACCCGATGAACATCACGGCGGAGGTCCTCGAAGCATAGCTGCATAGCTGTGCAGATCTTTGCAGGCTTTGGGGCCTGGGAGCCTTGCAACGGATCGGATCTTAGGATCTTAGACTCTTATAAAAGTGCTACACTGCTACACTTCAGAGCGCCGCCGAGTCTCAAGGAGAAGAGCCCCACATGGGTCGCGAGGGACTTCTCGCTTTCCTCGAGGAAGGCGTCGATGGAGCCGACGCCCCCAAGCCTCAGAGCACAGGCCGCCTTCGCATCCAGATCTCCCAGCTTACACTCTTACAGACTCTTACACCTGCGAGTAGCTTGTCTACGAACACTCGGTCCAAGCTGCTTCAGCGGCATGTCCAGCGCAGTGCCACCCCCACTGCCAAGCGCCTGCATGGCCTGCACCAGTGGGAGGCCACCTGCCAGTGGGGCGTACACTCAGAAGGCTCCCTCTCTCGCTGCATTCGGCTCTCCGTGCAAGCCGTCGCTTTTCCGGTCTGGGTCGACGCCTGCCAAGCCCGCCAGTGACTTCATGGCGGTGCTGGCCCAGGCATTGAGAACCTCAGATGAAAACTCCAACGCCCCAACGAAGAACTCCAGGAAGACACTCAGACAGAGACACGAATATATCATATGATTGCCTGAGCCTACCTCTGCTTTTTTCTGCCTGGAGGCTGGGAGAGCCGACGGGCAAGCCGGGATGCAGAGGCTCAGCTGCTGCGGACGGCTCTGTACCTTTAGGGCTTTAGGGAGGCTGTCAGAGCCAGCCACAGCCCTTTCACCCTTTCTAAACAAGAAACAGAAGGGAATTTCGGAACAGCTCCCTGCTTTCAATTCCATTCTGCTGCACAGCTGCTCTAATCTGCGAGAGGTCCAAGTCCTCCTCCTCGTCCCGAAACGCGGAATCGGCCAGCACATCGCTTGAGCGCACATTCCTCTTGCAACCTCAGCTGCCACTGACAAAAATTGAAGCCCCTTTCCCTTCAATCCTGTAAAGAGTGACGCTGCATAAGCCAGAAGCAACCCGAATTTCCAAAAATTCCACCGGAACGCATCTGTACAAGTAGGTCTCCCGAAAGCTGGGCAGGGCGGGCAGGGTCACCGCATCACTCATGGCAGTGGCTGAGAGTGTCATCTGGCCGAAGGATACGCAACTCCTCGGAGGCGCGGAGGCGCCAGGCAGCTAAGAACCAAACAGGAAAGTGACTGAATAAACCTCAACTTGCTGTGCAAAACCACGTGGACTCGCGATGTTTGCCGGAGAGGATGAAGAACCATCTCCGACAAATTTGCCCGATCCAGCCCCTGCGAAGCCTAGAAGCCCCACCTTCAACCCCACAGTGACAGCGTCACCACAATAACATCCGCCATAACCTCAAGGCCACCCCTGCGCGCTACGCTTCGGTCCTCCGGCTCCTGACCTCGAGCCCCTGCTCCCGGCGCAGCGTGACCCGCAGCTGCTCCTGAGGCGTCCTGAAGGAGGATGAAGCGGAGCTTTTGGGGTTCGAAGGGTGGCATCTATGGGGCTTTTGGGCAATTGGGGTGTAGGTAATAGGTAGGTAAGGTTTTAAGGTCTGCAGGGTCTTAAGGCCACTTCGGGGTTGAAGGGCTCTGGGCCGAGCCGCATGGCGCCAGCTGCCTGGCCGAAAAAGTCGGCAAAGGCCGCCATGGCACTAATTTCACTCTTTGCTCGTGCTAAAGCTCTCTTGGCACTGAATTCAAGGGCACTCGGATCACGAAGCCTGCACGGGCACTATCCGACTGCATCCACCTCCATGCAAGCTACTTTTTCCAGCTGTTGACATGGTGATATTGATCATCAATGGCATGTGCTGAGCCACACGACGACTTGGTCTATGTCGCGGGGCAGAGACTTATCGCTCATGGACAAAAACAGCATTTCCTTGATTACCCCTTTTCTGCGGGAGGTGTACGTCAGCCATGGCTCTACATCCCATCCTCCTGGCCTCCTTGATCACCTCGGCCAGCTTTCTGAGCAGCTTCGCGGAGTCCTCTGCCGACGCCGTGGCCTCCAGCCCTGCAACCTTGCATGCAGGTTTCGCGGAGTGAACCACACACATACGCTGTCCCTTCCGGGTCCCGTCCTGCTCGCAGAGGATCTCTGCCGCCACCTCCACCCTCGCAGCCTTCTTCGCAGACAAAACTTACCGTGACTTAGGAGTGTGAGAGCCAAGGCCTTGAGAGCACTGCCCCGGAACTCGCTGCCTCACCGAAAGCCCATTCCAAGAAAACTGTCAGATTCCACCCACTGCCCAGAGTGCCCGGCCCTCCAGAAGCAGCAAGAGCCGGCCTGGCTGCATCGGGGCCTGAAGCCGAGACAGGAGGCAACTCTTTCCCTCCCCCTCAGCTCCTTCTCCTTCCTTTTTGCATCCTCCCGCGCGCGACCGCGACTGCCATGGCCCAGGTCAGGCGCAGAGCGGCAGACCTGAGACTCAGCTGCGCCTCAGCTGCCAGGCATCTTCAAGACCCAGGAGAAGTCTGGGGGAAGCTCTTTCACGAAGTCCTCCAGGGAGAGCTGCTCCAAAGCTGCCACCTCCCCCAGCGCTTCCACGACAGCTTCGGCAGATCCTTCGCGAACCGCCATGGGCTGGTTGAATCTGCCGGCCTGTGCCCGAGCATCGCTCGACTGGCAGATCACTTTGCCTTTGTAGGACACCGTAAAGACCTCCTTAGCAAAGTCCCTCCCCCTGTCGTCATCATGGTTCAGCACCAAGCTGCCGATTTCCACCCGCGAGCTCCGGTCATCGTCCTCCAGGTCCGTTTGGCGACTGATCCGGTATCTGGTCTCTTGCCCGCTCGGGGATAGCCCGTCGTGCTGAAAGCTGTCGCTCGTGGGCCTGGGGAAGCAATCCCTCAGCGCGCGTGACATGGCTCCTTGACGCGAGGGCTTGGGGGGGTGGGCTCTGGCCGCGTGGACCCAGCTCCTTCGCACCAGTGCCTGCATTGAGAATAACGATCATACACCTTGATTCTCATGATGCCCACGATTCCCACAATGCGATCTCTGACATCCTTTTCTCCCGTAACTCCCAGAAACCCCATAAATCCGGAATCCTGCACCGGGTGCGCCTCAGACAGGGCAGCAGAAGCCTTGGCAACCACCTCAGCGCAAGGATGCGCAATGACCGGAGCCTCCGGGCTATCCTAACACACCCTGTCAACCTTTATGACATCCTCAAAAACGAAAGACCAAACCCTAATTTGAAGGCCATATGCGTCCTACTGAGCTCCGCCTGGGTTCCCCGGCTGAAGCGAAGCTGCCATCGGCTGGGCCAAGGGCTCGTGCAGCCAGGCTATACCTTTTCCAAAGGCCCTAAACGTCCCTACAACCCCAAACCCACGGATTCAAGGCTCAGCGAGCACCCCCCCCCCCCCCCTGAAAGACCCCCTCAGGGGCCTCGGGGCTAACCTACTCCCCCATGGAGGGGTCGGGGGGGCGTCCGCCACCTTTTCTCTCGCTCGCACAACACCCAAANCACGGGCCCCAGCAGCCCGCCATATCCTTTCCCAAGGCCCCAAACCCCCCCCACCCCCCCCACCCCCCGTGTCCAACGCCCCCCCGCCCCCCCCCCCCCCCCGCCTGAAGAGCACCTTCAGGGCCTCTGTGACCAGCTCCTCCTGCACGGAGTGGGCTGCGAAGGCTCCCGCCACCTTGCTCAGCACCTCACCTTCCAAAAGCAGTTGGCGCAGAGGGACGTGGGAGGGAGGGGGGGTTTGGGAATGTAGGGCCACTTACTTTAAATCTTAAGTTTAGCTGCATTCTCTGAGGCCCCGGGCAAGTGAGCCCAGCTATCCGGACCTGCTGGGCGTCCCAGGACGGCGCCTCACTATGCGGAAGCCACCAAAACGCGGAGACCGAGCCCCCAAGAGAATCTGCAGCTACTGGTACTGTACCGGGCTTTCAGGGCTCTTTACAGGCTCTGCCAAGTAAGCTCGGCCTCCTTAGCCTTCTCGCAGAGCTGCGTGAGGCCAGAAGCGAAGGGGAGAACCACTTGCCTCGCAGCAGCTCTTCAAGCAACTTCTGCGACGAAGGCTCTAGGACTTTACGGTCGCATGCCTTTATTGAATGGAGTAGAAGTGTGCCGAAAGTGTGCACTGTCATCGAATTCTGGCGCTTCAAGCACCGCCAACGGGCGAGCATCAGCATCACAACACATCAGCACCAACCCCCCCTTCTCACGCCAGAGCTCTGGCCGCGGCCCGGGGAAAGCTTTGAGAGGGTAGCTGCATTGACTTTCTCAGCTCCGGCTGCAGGGATCCGATTTCGTCTGTGACCTCTCTCACTCCACAAACCGCCACAGTGGCTTGGAAACGGGGGGGGGCAAGTCATTTTGCGCTTTCCTCGACCCAAGCTGCTCTGCGCATCCTGAACTCGCAGGCCTCATCGCCTCCACTGCGGCATCCTGCCAGTGTCGACGAGTCTCTCCGCTCAGGAAGCTTCGCTTCTTCGTGGGATTGACATGCGATAGCAGCCTGCAGCCCTGCAGCCCTGCAGCCTGCAATCACCTTTATCACCTTTTCGAATAATCCGCCATGGCCATGGCCGCCTGCGCAGCGCTCCGAATCTTCTCCGCAGCGCTCATCAAGGCTCCTGGCGAAGCGCGACGAAGACGGCACTCCAAAGCGTTTCCCTCCGAGAGCTCTCGGGGCCTGCCGCCAGATGCAAGAACATGGAGAAAGCCGCCAACAGCAGCGAAGGTGCCTCGGACTCGGCGGCATATGCGATATTGCGCGACATTGCGAGCGAACACAGCCCCGAGTCCAAGATGCTGCCGCCGACTTCGCAGCCCATTGCGCGGTCTTGGCTAAGGGATCCTCAAAGCGGAAGTTGAAGTGGAAACACGCAACCTTTAGGCAAAACATCGCTGGAGGCCTGCGCGCTGCGGAGCGAGAGGGCTCCGGGCAGCGCGGTCGTGAGGCCGCTTGCCAACTGCGGCTCCTCAGAGAGCCGAAGAGAGCGTGGCTTCCGAGGCTTTTAATGGGCACCCGCACCAGTCGCGCCAAGCCGAAGAGCCAGAATCTGGAAGCCTCGCCCAAGAGCCCAAGAAGACAACCGCTCGGCCCAGCTTCCTTTGCTTCCTTCCTTTTTCCTTTGCCTGCTCCCGGGATGCTTTTGGAAGGCCGCCCTTGAGGCCCAGGACCTTCTGCAGGACGTTGTGGGCTGCGACGGGGTCCTGCGCTCTGGAAGCAACGGAGCTGTGGTTTTCTACGGCTTGCACGAGACAGCCCTCCTGCAGAAGTTCTGCCTTCTGCTGCAGGAGCAGCTCCAGCAAGTTCGACCACAGCTCTTGGGGTAGCTGCCCCATGGAGGAACACACCTGTGAATGGGCGAAGCTTTGCAGCGCTCATGCGACTCCACAAGTACATTAATTGGACCCGGTTTACGTGGCAGTCAGAATATCCCAGGAGCGTCTGATGTCCTTGCCCGCTGTGGGAACAGTAGAGACGAAGGAGCATTCGCCCTGAAATCGTATTAATCCAGTCCCCGTCGTGACGGCAGCTGCATGCTCTACATTCTACATGTCACACCAGCGTCGCTTTACTGCAGCAGCGCCTCAAACCGAGTCTGAGGAGATTGCTGTACAAGCACCATTCTGGCGCAGGCTCGAGGTTGTAGAATTCTAGAGCTGACAGGAACTGCCGGTCAGAAGCACTCTGAAGCACTGAGATCCTGCCTAGCAAAGGACTTTACACAAGGCCCGCGCAGGCATCCGAATGACAGTTAACAGTTAACAACAGTTAACACAAGCGCATCATCGGAATTCTTTGGCGCAGTGAATTAAACTGTACACGATACACAGGGCCTGCAGTCAGTCATGCGAAGGAATCACCCTCACTGACTGCTGGTGCTGACTCTGGCACAGCTGGCACATGCCGATGAGAATGTCTTTTGGGTGAAGTACAAAAGCAAGAAGGCCACAAACACCTCCAGGAATAACCGCAAGGAACGCGGCAAGATTCCTTGTGTCACGATGGCTGGCACAACACCGGCTGTTTCTAGGGCAATCTCAACGTAGAGTTTTGCGCGGTCCGGACCTTCATATGGCGCGCATGTCAGACTGCACACTCCCTCCTCTTCTATATGCGTGCCATAGTCTGTACCCTGCCAAAACTCCTTGAGCTCACATTTCAAGCTTTGGCTCTCCTGAGCCATGGTCTTCCAGGAGGACTGCAGTTTATACTGCAGATCGAAGCCTCTTGCGCTCCAAAACGCTGGAGGCAAGGGATTCATGGTGTTTGGCTGCAGGTCGGCACAGACAGCCGTGGCGGCCGTGGCGGCCGTGGTGGTGCAGGCACGTAGCAGGGGAGCTGCAAAGGGCCGTAAGGAGGTGTCCGTGAGTGGCACATTGAGAATGCGAAGAACCCTGTAAGTGAGGAAGGCGCCAAAGACCGCCGCCCAGAAAAATAAGGCCCAAAATAAGCTGAACGGCACCCACAAGCCTGGACCCCTCTTTGCCATCACAGCTCTTAAAGGGCCTCTCTCAGGACCTCAGGACACTTGAGTCACTTGAGCCTTGAGCTGCGCAGCGACCGAAGGCAAGCTCTCTGCAAGGCTTTCGCATCACGCATCATGCAAGTTCCTGCTTCACTGTGCAATGACGTGGTGATCGCCTTCTCTGGTGCAACGGATGCAGTGGGCAGCAAGAGCTTAGCCTGTACGCAGAGACGGCAGAAGAACTGCACAAGAGAGCTTGATGTCGAGCAGTTGCATATATGCTGGCTGCCCTCAGGCCCTCCCGGAGTATGGAGCTTATGGAAGTATAGACTAAGTTCGGTCTGGTGTGGAGTGTGGTGCGTCCTACAGTCCTACATAGAGACGACCTCCACCAAGGTGTCCACTGAGTCATCCTGCAGCGAGGCCGCCTGCAGTAAAGGAGGCGCCAGCACCCCGGATGCTTTTTTCTCTACGAACGAAACCCTCAACAAATTGCGAAGGTGGTGAAAGGAAAGCGAATCTAGATTGGAGATTGGGGCTGCCTGAAGGCTCTCGAGGACGGCCACCGATGCAGCTCGAACTTGCTTCTCCTGCATGCTCCCGCCGTCTCATCGTCAAACTGCCAGAGACAGCGGCAACTTTGGGCCTCCGTACTCGCGAGGCGGGAAAGGATGAGAACCAGCATCATTTGATCCTGAGGCGGAATCCCTTATAGACATGGCAAGTCGCAACTGGAGACCGAGGGCAGCACAGCGGCCCAGCCGTTCACGAGGAGGCTACGAAGGAGCAGAAGCGCATTGGCTCGGATGCCAGGCGGGCCTGCGTCTTACATGCCGATCACAACCCCTGAACTGAACCCTGCGGCCCTGCGGCCTATGGCCTATACCTTATACTCTTCTACCCCGCCCCAACCTGCGCTGTTTCCTACAGTCCCCACGAAGTCTTGATACAAGGAGGGCTTCAGTAAGTCATGGCATGGTCAGCCCCCTGGGGCGCTTGGGCGCTTGGGGCCTCCGTGAGAGCCGAGCGACAGCTGCAGCAAAGCCTTGGCTGTCGAAGAGCTTTGAGGTGTTTTTGGCGTTGAGGCTTTGAGTCGGCCCAAAGCTCGCCGCAACCCCGAAATACTTAGCCGAAGGCCTGCGCACACTCTAGAACTCTATATCGCAAGTATAGACATGTATAGACCCTGTTTAGGTGCCATGGCTCAAAACCGGCGAGTGGTTCCTTATAGAATTTGGTTAAGAGTTCGGGGTTAAGGGTGTGTAAACCCGTTGTAACCCCGACTAGCAGTCGAAGTTGCCTCTTTTCTCTTATATGACCGCATCTGCTGGTGTCGTGTTGGCACATCAGAAGTTCTTCCAAACACGAGCACGTGAAATTCCTAGCATCCTGTGCGTGCCTGTGTTACTGCCTTACCAACGGGCTGGACTTGGGCACACAATTTAGAGTCGCAAGCTGAGGTTCCTCAAGGATCAACACCAAGACCAACAGTAGAATAGTGGTCAGTGTCGTCTATCTGGCTCTTCGGGAAGTAGCTTCGCGTGACTGCAGCCGAGGCACAGGTCTCAACGCCGCTGCACCGCCAGTCAGGCTTGCATGCAGATCGCCCTGGGATCCGAATAGAAGAACAAAGCCCTACGCCCAAAACCTTGCATGAGAAACTCTTTGGGGGCAAAAAACTCGCCGATCGCCGAGGTGCCGCGAAGGCCTTGGGGCGCATCAAAGCCACCTCCAAGAGCAGCGTGAGCGTGGCCGCCTCAACGGAGCCTCCCAGAGAAGAGCAGAAGCTTTGCAGGGCCAGGGTCCTCCCGCGTCCGGGGCTCTTCCGCCGCGTCCTGCGCCGTTCAGAGAGGTCTTGCCGCTCTTCCGCCGCGAGGAGGAGCTCCCGCCGCCGGGCGAGGTGGCGGCTTCGAGGCAGGCCTTGTCACGGGGTTCTGGGCCACTGGGGCCCTGCTGATTTTCTCTCTTGGTTTCGCTTCTGCGCCTTCCAGAGTCCCTTGAGGAAGTCGGAGGTCAGGGAGCTCGCCACGAGACGCTTCGCAAGCCTCCGGCTCCGGCTGCAGACAGAGACTGCCGCCTAGGGCCGGGAGTGCCGGGAGTGCCGCGCCTCTGGCAGGCCGCCGCGCCGCGGAGCAGCAGCGTGGGCTTATTGGGCGCCTCCAAGAGCTCACATCGCTCCTCGCTCACCTCGCTCCTCGCTCGTCTTTCCCCCAAACCGGGCCTTCTGCCGCGGCATTGCCGCGGAGAGCGCCAGAGCCGCCGCCACCTGGCTGCCAAGGCCTTCCATGAGACTTCGAGCTTCAAAACCACAGAATCAACCGGAGGATCGAAGCCGCTTCTCCGCCGAGCCTGCGAGAAGCTGCACCTCGCAAGCGCTATGGGGGCAAGAAGTTTTTTGTATACCTCTCATTACTCATATACATAAACTCGGAGGAAGGGAGGGAGGGAGAGCTGGCTAGACAGCGAGCAGATCAGCGGATAGTGAGACACGCGGACAAAGAGATACAAATAGATGCCCTTGGGGCATTTCTGACCATCTGCCGCTGGCACGCTCTCCCTTTCGCGGCCTCGGCTTGCGCACCAGCCAAGTCAGCCAGTCGCTCGCAGGCTTCGTCATCTGCCGCCTGGGAAGATCTCAGCTTGTGCTGCTAGGGTTGAAGGTAGGGATCATCTACGACTTACTACTCGAAGGCTGAGACTAAAACCCCATACTTAACTCCTAGAGAGAAAGGGTGCTTCTCTAGCTTCTCCGGCTCTTGGCTTCTGGCTGGCTTTAGTCAGCCTCTCCAGTTTCTCATGTCAGGCTTGTCCATCCTAAGCCGCGAATCGCCGAGGCCTTTTGGGGATCTCAGGGGGTAGGTCACTGCCCTCCACTCCGCGAGAGCGGATGATCAGGCGAAAACAAGGAGTCTGCGATGGCCATACGATGAACGGCAGGTAATGGAAACCATGCAACTATGGGAAGGTAAGCCTGATGGCGACTGATGATAGCCTTCTGACTGGTGATGTTGATCATGAGAAGCACACAAGCATGAGAAGTGCGACGTAAGGATGATGGAGAGAACAAAGATTACATGCCCAGCTCTGACACAAGAAGCTCGCTGTGCTATTGTCCCAGTCCTTATGTCCTGATGTCTACCCGTAGCTTTCAAGCGCGTTATCTGCTTTCGTTCTTCTCTGTTCTTGTCTCCTCCTGCCTGCCTTCGCCCTTCCTGCATTGACTGGGCTTCCCTCCTCCGAATGAGTCTATAAGTTGAAGGCTGGGACCAAGTGCAAAAAGCCGAAAGTCGAAGCCCCCTCCCCCCTTACTCCCCAAACTACTAAACCCTGAACCCTCCCTCCCCAAAGGGTCCTGAGCCACTGCGCTGATCCGCGGGCCGCAGCCTTCGGCGGCCTCTGCTGCTGCCCTGTCGCCCTTCAGCAGCGGCTCCTCGGACACCTTCCGGACTTTCAGGGCGTTAAGCTCTGTGCATCTACGTATTTTCCCGTGAGCATGGGTGTAGCTACGTGTGTGTTTTTACTGCATTTTGATGAGGTGTATATACAATTGCTTGGCCAGAGTCTCTCTGGAGCCAATTCCGACTTGGCTTTTGTCGGTGGGCTTCAGATCGACGCGGAAGGGATCTTCAGTCCGATGGAGTAGTTTCAGGAATTCACGATCTTGCAACAGGCGCGAATTTACAGTCTCCAAGCCTGCGGAAACGAAAAAACATGTCAGTCAGTGTGTCAGTGTCAGTGTCAGTGTCTGTGTCTGTGTCTGTGTCTGTGTCTGTGCCTGTGTCTGTGTCTGTGTGTCTGCGTGTGTCTCTGTGTCTGTGTGTGTGTCTGTGTGTGTCTCTGTGTCTGTGTCTGTGTCTGTGTCTGTGTGTCTGCGTCTGTGTGTCTCTGTGTCTCTGTGTCTGTGTGTCTGTGTGTCTGGGTGTCTGTGTGTCTGTGTCTGTCTGTGTCTCTGTGTGTCTGTGTCTCTGTGTGTCTGTGTCTATCTGTGTCTCTGTGTGTCTGTGTCTCTGGTTGTCTGTGTCGCTGTGTGTCTGTGTCTCTGTGTCTGTGTGTCTCTGTGTCTCTGTGTCTGTGTGTCTGTGTGTCTGTGTCTGTGTCTATGTGTCTGTGTCTCTGTGTCTGTGTCTCTGTGTCTGCGTCTCTGTTTCTGCGTCTCTGTGTCTGCGTCTCTGTGTCAGCGTCTCTGTGTCAGTGTCTCTGTGTCTGCGTCTCTGTGTCTGCGTCTCTGTGTCTCTGTGTCTGTGTGTGTTTCTGTGTCTGTGTGTGTCTCTGTGTGTGTGTGTCTGTGTGTGTCTGTGTGTGTGTGTGTGTCTGTGTGTGTCTGTGTGTGTGTCTGTGTCTGTGTCTGTGTCTGTGTCTGTGTCTGTGTCTGTGTCTGTGTCTGTGTCTGTGTCTGTGTCTGTGTCTGTGTCTGTGTGTCNTCTGTGTGTCTGTGTGTCTGTGTGTCTGTGTGTCTGTGTGTCTGTGTGTCTGTGTGTCTGTGTGTCTGTGTGTCTGTGTGTCTGTGTCTGTGTCTGTGTCTGTGTGTGTGTCTCTGTGTGTGTGTGTGTGTGCGTGTGTGTCTGTGTGTCTGTGTGTCTGTGCGTCTGTGCGTCTGTGTCTCTGTGTGTCTCTGTGTGTCTGTGTGTCTGTGTGTGTGTCTCAGGCAAGCAGGCGTACATGCATGCAGCCTGCGGAAGGAAGCCTACAAGTAACAGCGTG
The DNA here is from genome assembly GCA_003297005.1 of Symbiodinium sp. clade A Y106. Lineage (NCBI taxonomy): Eukaryota > Dinophyceae > Suessiales > Symbiodiniaceae > Symbiodinium > Symbiodinium sp. clade A. Next base: position 147,297 of record BGNK01000377.1, on the reverse strand, counting down.
GCAGCGTGGCCTTGCAGAACTCGGCAGCTGCCTCTTCCAAGCGAAGGAGCGGTCCAGCGACCTCCTGGGGCCAAGCAGAGGTGCTCCCATCGTCTTGCCTGGGCCTGCTCTCGCCCGCCTCCGCAGCATCCAGGCCGGCGAAGGCTAGCAAGAGAGGAGGAAGGAGCAGGGCATCCAGCCTGCAAAATAAAGCCAGGGTATACGACTGTGCGCAGGCAATGGCCGGTCCGGGCCTCCTCCGCTCCTGTTCTGCATCCTCGCGGCCATAGACCCAGGCAGATGCTTGGATCATGAGCGGGAAGAGGGCCCGCACGCGCGAGTCCTGGCAAAGACACAGCTGACGCCTGAATCGCGTCGACTGCGTGGCGAGCGTATCGTGCCCTGTGGCCTCTTGGAGCAAAGACCGGAAGAGCTCTTGGAGAGTCTTCGGATTTCCCTTGGGCTGACCATGGCGGAGCAGCCTGAGAAGGCTAAGGAGCCCACCGCTTCTCTTTCAAAGAGACAGAGAGCTCTTCTCTCCTCTCTTCTCTCCTGCGCAAGGCAGCGCTCAGCACGTCAGCCGCCGTGCTTGGAGCTACCTGCGTTGCGGAGGAAAAGCAGAGAAAGCAACAGGCCCGGGGCACGGAACATGATGGCACCTCCAAGGAGGTCCACAAGGTCTCTTGCTTCAGCGCCACTGCCACCACCTGCCCCAAGACAAAGGATTTCCGACCCAAGGCACGCGAAACGCGCGCGCGCGCCTCCACGTTCTCATCATCCAGAGATTGCAGAGCCAAGCCTGATCATGATCACGGCCAGGCAAGGGGGCGAACGGACCGCTGAGGGCTGGGTTCTGGGCTGGCCATAAGGCGCCGCCGCTCTTGCGTGACTTCTGTGCCTTGACGTGAGCCGGGGGCCGGGCCGGGCCCCAAGCCTTCTTCCCTGTGTGCGCCTTCCTCTTGGTCGTCCCCAAGCTTGGCAACTGCGTTCTGAACCGCCCGGGATCGAACCTCAGAGCGCAGGAGGAGGGTGCAATAGGCAATAGCTGTCTGCTTGCTGACTTGCTTGGCGCCGGGCTTTCGCTGACTTATGCTGGAAAGCCTCGGGGCACGGGGCACAATGGGATCCCTGCTCCCTGCTCAACCACCACCCTCCTCGAAAAAAACTCTGCCTGCACGGCCGGCAGTAGCTTCTCCTCCTGGTCGCCCTCCTCGCCTTTCACGGCCGCACAGGCCGGTGCCAGAAGGCTCACCTAAAAAATTCCGCGCAGCTTTTAAGAAGTGTGGGCGACCAAGCCTTGGGCCTTGGGCCTTGGGCCAGCCTGGGGCTCCCGGCCAAGGGCTCAGTGTCCAGCTCCAGAGCCAAGGCCTGATCCAGGGCTCGACGGATGGCCTCCCAGAGCTCCAGAGCTCCAGCCCCTCACAGCTCAAGGAAAAGCTGGGACAAAACACTCCTTCCCTGCCTCGGCCAGCGCGGCGGGGACCGTGCCGCTCAAAAGCTGCACCGGCTCCTCAGAGGCAGCTTTGGTCTTGAGCCTTGAGCCTCTTGGGCCCTTGGGCTAAGCTCTGAGCTCCCCAGACCGGCCCGGGCCCGGCCTGGTACAGCTTGGCCACGCGCTTCCGCTCCTTTGCAGAGCCGTTGCCCGCGATCACGGAGACGAAGGCCTCCGCACCGAACCCGCCGAACCGGCCCCCCGCCCCCTACCACAACATCGAAGCTAAAGAGCTCTCCAGGCCTGGAGCACCGCGGCGCTCAGGGGCGCTGCGTAGCGGCGCAGCGTGGGAGCATCCCGGAGTAGCCCGAGGATCAAGGCCTCCGCCCGGCATTGAAAGCATTGAAAGCGCCTAGGAAGGTCGTCAGATCGTAATTGCAGGGCTTTGGGACTCGGTATCAACCACGTCGGACAGATCAGATCAGTAAGACAACTGGCGTCTGCAAAAGCCGGAATCAATGCCGGCCTCGATTTCCTCGCTGGCTTCGCTTGGGTCTGCAAGTTGGCCTAGGCCGGCCTGTCCGTGTGACTCAGTCCAGGGTGAATAGCGGCTCAGCTACCGTCGAGTATCTCAACTTCACGGAACGATAATGAGAACAGTGGATGACAAGTCGAGAATCGCTGCAACAGGCTTGGTACAGGTAAACACCGAAGTCATAACAAAAACGGTGGGCGAGCCTTCCCGCAACTAACCGCGCGTTACGACTCTTTTTCGGAAGTCATAACAAAAACGCTTTCCCCCAAGTAACCGCGGGATATTTGAGTAGTCCGCAAAGTCGCTTCCGCATGTTCAGCGCTGATAAGAAGTTATAACATTTGCTGTTTCCCCCAAGTAACCGCACCTGACAAACAACATGGTTTACGCGTCCAGTACTAAAGTTGTACTGCAAGCAAGCACAATCCAGCCAGGAGCCGAAACGAGGCATTTCCAGTACTAAAGTTGTACTACAAGCAAGCACANACAAACAACATGGTTTACGCGTCCAGTACTAAAGTTGTACTGCAAGCAAGCACAATCCAGCCAGGAGCCGAAACGAGGCATTTCCAGTACTAAAGTTGTACTACAAGCAAGCACAATCCAGCCAGGAGCCGAAACGAGGCATTTCCAGTACTAAAGTTGTACTAGACAAGCAAGCACAATCCAGCCAGTTTGGAAACGTTTGGGATGTATATGGCGCACAAATACGTTCAATGTAAAAGGACTTTGGCAAGGAACCCGTATCACCAACTACACCGCGGAATGTTACGACCTAGCGTATTCGCTTCCCCGAAGGTCTGCTCCGATTTGCTGACATGCGTTACGACTTCGGTAGCTCCCTGTAGATCACCAGTACCGTTCCAGAAATCGGGTGAGGTAAGGCACAGGCAAGGCTTATTGCAATCTCCCTCAATACCACACTACAGCCAGCCCTTCTTCATCTTTGACTTCCCAAGTCCGAGCAGCACATTCGACAGTGCATGGAAAACCGGCGGAACTTGCACTAGACATTTAAGCAGAGGTGAACATGTACACAAGACAAGACATCTAAGACATCTAAGACGTCTAGAGGCAGAGACATGTGTAAATGGTGAACTGAGGCGTACAGCCCCAACTCCCAGAACCCTGAAGCCCTTAGCATGAGCCCCAAAGCCTTCACCACGCTGGCCAGCAGGTTCCCGCAGTCCACCCCGACCGGCAGAGCTTCCAGCAGCTCCTGGTTTTAGGACTTCGGGTTTGGAGATCTTAGGTCTTAGTCGGTCTTAGGGTTTCGCCTCCGGGCCGTTCTTGGCCAAAGCCTTCACCGCCCCGCTGTCGACGCTCTGCACTGCCTCGCATCGTGATCGGGGGGCGGCGCAAGAGGCTCGGGCCCGGGAGGGGGCGCCTGCAGCTGCAGGAGGGCCGCCATCAGCGCCGTCGCCGGCTGGCCCTCCGCTCCCTTCGCCTGCTGAGCTGAGGACTTGGCCACTCGACAACAAGTTCGTCTTCTTAGGAGTCGAGACAGGGTTTCATGCCTGTCGGGCGGCAAAGTGGATGATTTTGCTCTGCACGCTGGCCTTGGGCGCCACTCCAGAGCTGAGAGGCATGTCTACTCTAGTGGGAAAATTCGCCATCTGCCTCCAGCTCCACCTTGGTGCAAAGCGCTCCCGCGATGGTGAGGCCCTCGGCAAGAACGGGGTTTTGAGGCCTGGGCCTACCCCTTCTTGGGATTTTAGAGCTTCTTCGGGGCCCGGCGGCATGGAAGGCGTCTTTGGGCCGCGGCCGCCGGAGCATCAGCAGCAGGGTGGGCAAGAGTGCCTCGTCGGATTGGGCACAGGCGGCACAGCGCTTCCAGCTCCCACTCACGTGCGCTTCATGGCCTGAACCAGCTCCTGCCCCAGCGACCTCAGAAAGCAACCGTGGACCGTGGACCATGTCAGCTTTTGCTTTACCAGATTCTTCGTCTGGCCAGGGACCCGGGACCCCCGCCCCTGCAGCGCCAGCGTGTCCAGCCAGAGTGCCGCGTAGAAAGTCATGAGAGCACGATTGGCCTTCTGAAGTTTCAGATTCTCCTGACAGCTGAGTGAGGACATCACCTGGAACCCAAAACGACTCTGTCCCTGCAAGGTCCTCCATCACCTTCCCGACAAAAATCAGCACGGCGATGTCCTCCGAGGAACTCAGTCTGGCATGGAAGTCTGACGACAATTCTCCTTACGATCACTTGTAATGATTCGCCTCATTAAAAGGCCCAAGTGATTAGTGAGTAGAACAAATATACTGAATATACTTGTGTCATCATTGTCCTCTGGGTGCTCATCATGAGCCAAAAGGGCCCTCCCCAGACTCCTTCGCGCAGTACTTGGCCAAGGCGGACCGCAGCAATGCCGCCGGCTTGGCCTCTAGAGAAGCGGATCGGGGCGTCCTCATTCCCTGAAGCCCTAAAATGCCCTAAACCCTAAACCTTAAAACCCTAAAACTCTAAACCTGCACAACGTCTCAAACCCTTCAAATCCTTCAAAAAAAACCTTGTTTGAAGAGCCTTCAAGGTCGCCAGCCAGGACCAGAGGGGTTTGCCCTCAACATGCAGTCCCTGGCAGTCAGGGGTCTCTAGTGGCTTTGTCTTGAGGGCTCTCGGGTTCAGGGACGTAAGGGTCGTCGATGTTTTAAGACTACCGGCTAATTGACAAAATTGCTGAAGGGTTTGGGGTTGAGTTTGCCCCAGCTCGCAAGAGCCTACGGAAAAGCTCTTACGCACACACGCTCGGGACTCCGCATTCAAGAAATCCACGAACAGCCATCACCCCCAAGTCCTACGAATGAGATGCCTTCCTTGAGTGAAGTTGCTGGGGTGTTTCTACAAAAAGGCTATTGACAGCCGTCCTGCACAAGCTTTGTGAACAGGGGCGAGTCCTCGGTGCGCAGACGCCCTGAAACCTACGCGCGAAGCCTTCACCCGAACTCGGATGCTCGGATGCAGGCATGGTGTGGCAAGGCGGCCCCCATGAGATCGTCCACATTCCAGCGGTGCGCGTGGTACCTGAAACGGGAACGAGGCAGAAGATACAAGTAGCTAGACAGTTAGACCGCCACTTCGGCTTCACGCGCCTGTAGAGAAGACCCTCCAAACACTCCTGCACCGGGCAGAAGAAACTTGAGACAAGGAGACTGAGCACCTCCGTCCATTCCATGCTGCTCATCATGTTGTCGACTGTACAGCTTCTTGCAGCCACTCCTTTTCCATGACAAGTGGATTGTTAGCCTGAGTGTTGGTTCCTTCCCTCGCTGCTTGACCCAGTCATTTTACTAACAGTTTAACACGAACACCTGGCTTGGTCACGGAACTGGAGCTTCGGGCAACGGGCATACATCCGTGGTCCGTGTGCCTGTACATTGACGACTGCACTTGTGAATGAGCGCATGCATGCACGCCTTCATGCGTGCATGCTTTTGTATGGCGACTGTCTGAGTTTCTGCTTGCGTGATGACTAGTTGCCATGAACATTCCGGGCTCCTGGGCGCTGGTCGCTTGCAGGTGCGGAGACCTGAGAAACGCCAAGGGCGCAGAATGTCAAGAGAAAGTCGAAAGTCGTCAAAAAGTGGACGAAGGGCAGCATGGCGGGATTTTCAGAGACAGGGCGGGGGAGGGAGTGGCAGAAACTCAACGCTATCTGTCAGCCGTGGCTTGTGCTCCCATGTCCTATGTTCGCTTCCTGTAAACACAAACAAGACTTGTTTGATGAACAAGTGACAAGAGCAGCAGCAGATGGTGGATTTTTTCATCCAGCGCCGCATTCTCCTGCAGCCAAAAGCGGTCAAACCCGACAAACACCCGATCTAACAGCCGTGTAGAACGGTAAAGCACAGCCCTGATCAATAACGCTTTGAAACCCTAGCCCTAGCAGCATCTCAATCCAGAGCTCGCAGTTCCTCCCGCGTCATCAGGTCTCGGTCTCTCTGGGGACCCTCAAAGAGGCTGCCGTACCTTGACTCAGAAAGGCTTCCCCTGGGAGGTGGGAAGCCCAGGGGCCGAGAGGCCGAGAGCTGTCTGTTCTTTGCTTCCGGGCGGCGATGCGATCTCCGGATCCAGGAGGGAAGCCTCGGAAGCGCGGAAGCGAGAGCCGAAGCAAACACCTCACCCCGTGTCTGTGCTCTTCTTTGCGCTCTGATTTCTGTGCGCCTGCTCCACACCCCGCAGCGCCAGCGCTGCGAAAGCCTCTGGGTCAAGGCGCTTCGCCTCCTGCATCTGACAGGCTTGAAGCATCTGGGTCTGGGCGCTGCAGATAGGATTCATGGCCCTAAAAGCCACGATTGAGGTCTCAAGTGTCAAAGCGGGGGGGCTACCTCCATTCTTGCGCACTGCGTGCTGCCGGGACCCAAAGTAATATGACCTCAAAGCCTAGGGCCTAGATCTAAGCTGACCTTGGCCCCTGCTGTCCCGAGTCCCTGGTCCCAGGCCTGAGGCGTGAAGAGCACGGAAGGTGGTGCTGTTCTCTTTGGCCCCAGTGAGGAGATGCCTCAAAAAGCTGGCAGAAGCGAGACCGAGACAGTCGGCCCCGGTCAGCGCCGACCCTTCCAAGGCCGAGGCCATGCTCGTGCCGGAATGCTGCAACTTGCTTTGCAAGGAGCGTTGTCATCAGGAACGGAGGACCATGGCTCAACTTGCCAGGCGCGTGCTCTCGTGCTACTACCTCTAAAATGGCTCGGTCTGTCTGATGTGTGGGTGTGGGGGCTGTCAGCGGGGTCAATCCTCACTAAGACTCTTCCGGGCGGTCCTGCTCGTGCTTGGCTTCGGAGATCTTACATTGACATTGAGCATCCGCGATCGAGTCAACCTAGCATGCCTGCGAGCTCGTGAGCACGGCCGTTGCCGGCAGCTTTTTCTGCACTGCCACACAGCGTCGTCACTCTTGACTTTCAGTAGGCCTGGCATTGCCACGCATGGCAACTTTTTCAGCCTTTTTGCCAAAAATCTGTACAAGGCAATCATTGATCACAAGGCCGCAGCCTGCTCAACTCAATAACCTAAAACTGACCTAAAAAGGGTGCGTCCTTTCCCTGCATACGTTTGTAAAGATATTCGGGGCAATCCCAGCCATAGGATCTCACAGCAGCTGCCCACCAGGAGTATCGGTCAAAGGTTGCCATGCTGCCTTCTCTGACTGGAAGGAGTCGTTCCAACGCATCAGGAAACGACTCCCCCACAATTCTCTTGCACTTCGAGCAATGCCAACCAGGCCAGTCTTGCTCACAAACTGAACATGGTTTCGACCAAGCAAGTTGGATCGTCTGCAATACGTCCATGCTCTCGCTCAGGAACTGCTCAAAACAGTTGCAGTGGCCATACCATGTTGGACCACAGAAGCCGAAGATTCTCAGAAAAGCAACAGCACCAAATGGCCTTACATCACCATTGCGCTTGCCAGTTCGATGAGGAGGTTGCTCTGGGTACTGCTCGAGCTGGCTGAGGATTGCCTGAAGCACCGTCATCCGATCACGGTGGGGGAAGGCCACGAGGATGTTTGGCGTCCGGCCAACATCATCTGAAAGACAGTCACTGGCTAAAAATGGCACCCAGGGACCTGCTGGAGTGAACCGTGGTTTCTCCCGCTCCAAGCAAGCAACCGCCGTCAAGGATATCTGGCTTGCCATGAAGGAACGCCATCCTGCCACAAAGTTTGCTCCCAGTGGAATCTTTGCGATTGCCTTCCTCCTCTCTTCTTCGACAATTTCAGGCAACTGTCGGGCAGGGCGAAGCTGGAAAGTGGCAAAAACATAAGGATCTTCCCTGTCCAGTTCGAAGAGGAACTGGCCTTTCCTTCGGCCGCATTCTTTCATGCCCTCGTGAATCCTGAAGCTTTCAGCGAGATCTTCTGGAAGTTGGCAACCCAGCCGTCCCTCAACTTCTTCCAGCTCCTGCTCCCCGATGCCTGGCAGCAAGTTTTCCAAGGCTTCAGGAAGCAGCCGCCCCCAAAGGAGTTCGATGTTTCTCCAAATGCTGCGCACTCGGCGCCTCACCTGAAACACTGGATAGTACAGCTTCAAGACCTTGGTCTTCATGGCGTTGCGGCTGGCTCCACAAGCAACTTCGAAGGCATGCCCTTGAACGTCTGCTTGAAGCGGGCGTAGTAGCAGATGGCCGGCCAGCACCCTCCAATGCTCGTCCTCATCCGCAGCACGAAATTGCGTGGACGTAGCCGCTAAGCGACACAGCGTCTCCGGATCCGTCCAAAACGCCCCAATGCGAAAGAACCAAGTCACTGTTTGGGAGGACCACGTCATTGCTGGGGTGCTGGATGGTGCTGGTGGTTCTGCCCTTCCTTAAGCCGCTGGAACTAAGAGCTCATGACATAACATGAGTTCCATCTTTACTGGCTTCTGTTAGGAAATCATGAAACCGGCCGCACATCACAGGGGTAGCCTTTTAGCCTCGCTGGCTGGCATTAGCTGTAAGCGGAGCAGCGGAAAGCCCTGGCCCGAAGCTCGGAAAAGTGTAGCCTGCAAGTCTAGATCCAATCTTGGCTTCGACCCATTGCGGCTGGCCAAGTGGGGGCGTGGCAACACGTCGCCACACAGACAGGTTAAGGCTAGACGGCACTACATCTGTGAGCCTGCATGAGGGGCTCAAAGCCTCTCCCGCTCCGCTTCGTGTCGTGACGTTAGCTGCGCAGTCCCAAATGGGCGCGCGCGTGCCCCTGAAAGATGGGGTCTTGCTACAGCAGCGAAGGGTAGCACAGCGACCGAAAGTATAGATGCTCCATAGGCTCAATACATCTATGTGATATGTGTGCTGTGTTTGCCTATATACATACCTACGCATGATGCCTGTGTATACCCATACTCGCTTCGGCGCATACCACCACTAAAACGATACAGTAGTGCTCGTAGGCACCTTGGCATCCCACTCAAGCGCAGCCTTTGGACAGGAAGTCCTCCAGAACATGCTCGCGTTCAGTGGCGTTGTAGCCCGAGCCCTTCTCACGCTCTCTCACCCTGGTCCTCGGCCGGTCGGCCAAGCTGCCTGGAGAATCCGATCGAATCTTGACTGCCGCAGGGCCTGCCTTTGAGCCAAGCAGCCTTTCCACCCGTGCCTGGCATCGTGGACGCGAGAGCAGGAGACAGACAAAAAGAGATGCAGAGGCAGAGAGAGAGAGAGAGAGCGAGAGAGAGACAGAGAAGTAGACAGCTATCGCAGCGAGCCGTGCTTTTAGCGACCTTCAAAGGAGGACGACAGGGAGGAGGTGAACATGACGGAGGCCTTCTGTGCTCGGGCGACGCAGCTTTCCAGCTGGGAACACCGGTCCTCCGCCCGAAACCCCCATCAAGGGATGGTCTCTTCAATTTAGCTGTGTAGCTCAATAATTCAGGGGATTTAGAGTCCAGGGTTTTGTTGGGGTTCGGGCAAAGGTGTCAGGGTACCGATGCTCCTCGATCGAGGCCGGGCGCGTGCTCGGCGGGCTGAGGCCTGCGAAGCCAAGTCCCGGGGCCGGGGCTCCGCAAGCCCACGCCTTTACCCGAAACCAAATCTCCTGTCAGCCGACCACCGAGACCCTCAGAACTCAGAACTGAGGCACCTCTTGCAGTCGAACGCGGGTTCGGAGAGGGCGAATGGCTTGCAGCCCGCAAGGCCCTCGCAGGCCTGCGACTCGGAGAAACTGCCCCATGTCCTCGCGCTCCCCATCTTCCTCTCTGCCTGCCTCCCTTTCGGGCCGGGGGTGCGGGGTCGGCTGGCCACCTGAAACCGGTCCACGCTCCACGCCACTCAGAAAAAAGGAGACTTGAGTCACGGCCTGCACCACGGCAGCCGCCGCTTTCGCATCGTCGCCAGCCCTGGAAACACGATGTTTGGTTTTCCGGCGTGAAGCCTTTGGGATTCGGGCCGCGGCTTTAAGGGCTTCTGTGCTCAACCAAAGGCCCAGAAGGTGTCTTAGCTGCCCAAGATTCCGCAACTGCACGGCGAAAGAAGAAAACACAGAGCGAACCATCCTGAACCTTAAAGCATCCTGAACCCTAAAACCCAAACAAGCCTGAACCCGAAAGAATCGAGACAAAAGGAAAACCCGCAACACAACACCCCGAAACATGAAACCAAAGCGCTCGAAGCCCGGAGAACCTGGCCGCTTCGGCCAGGATCTCCGCCACTTGGGTCGGCTCCTGTTGAAGGGCTGAACATGAAAACGTGCTATTCCCGACTTATGATCTTTGAAGGCGTGTTTCCCTTGTACGTGGTAAACCCCCATAAGGACCAACCTGTCTCTGTTTCGTTTCGGCCGAAAACAGAAACCAACCATGGCAAATACAGACTCATGTGCCATTTTGCGTCGTTATATTTGCAACCTACACGCATGATACTACACAGTACATTACTTTTTGCCTTATGTGATTTAAACATGCTCTCCTCTCGAGTGCTACACAAATTAAACACAGACACTGTACATTATCCATCATTATCCCACACATATAACACCGAGCACGTCCAAATCCTGATTTCTTGTCAGAGCTATGGTTGCTGCATGTGGAAACATGTTTGGTCTGCCTGGTCATGCTCTAGTTTGGACATGTGCTGCTAAATGCCGCACATATGTGTAAGTTCACCAAATCGAACGTATGCAAGCGTATGTTTCGGAGAAAACATGAAAAACCTGAGGGAACACACCATGTGTTAGAGAGAGATGCACAGCCCACTGATAACACACGACTCGGAGATGCGCGTGCGTCGCTCCTCGCATTCATCGAGGATTAGAAGTTGCTCGAAACCTCCACAATCCATGCACGGGGCGCCTGTGGCGGTAGCTTTTCATGTCTGCGGAGCCAAGTTGAAGTCGGCCACACTGCTCTCCATCGTTGCCGAACATAAGGATGATTGACCGCATGTCGCCCCTGCTGTCTTGCTAATGTTCGAAGTGCGAACATTGACTGAGCCAGACTGAGCCATTGAAGCGGTTTTCGTTCCACCTAGTGCGTATGCTGGTGTAGCTGTTGTTTCCGCCAACATGTGCCACCAGGAACTGCCGCGCTGCCTGCCGATCAATGTTTGTCGTGATGCTGAGGAACAGGCACCCTTGCACCTCTAATCGGCCACGAAACCGAGCGATCCTGCAAACCACGATGGAACGAGATCCCTTTCGCAGAAAAGGAGAAGGACGCAAAACAAGGCGTAGACAAACCTGGAATTCGATCGCCTGAGGGGAGACGAAAACACATCCAGACATGCAAAGTCAATTACCAAAAGAGTCACTACCTTTATGGCAGCTTTGTTTGCCACGCTTGGGCTTCAGTTCGAGTGTGATGCGACATCCATGACATGTTGCTTGTCATGCTGTGGCATGGTGCATCTTGGCGACGTGCAAGCGGCATCACGTCTTCATCATTGAAAGCGACCCACGCCGGCATCCTTGCTTCCTCCTTGAAGTTAAAAAGGATGTGTTTCCAAGTTGATAGGATCATCGCGAGTTTCCGACAACACATTTTGGACCAAACAAACTTTTCGCGTTTTAACATGCACGTCGGGAGAAAGTGTTCGGGTGCTGGCGGATTGCCTCTTTGGGCCCTCAGGCAGAGATCATCATGATGTTTGGGGCGGGGCCAATCTGCCGGTCTCTCTTTCTTGACTGCGTAAACGCCGATGTCGCCATCATCATAGACTGCCGGGGGATCTGCTTGAAGAACAGACAGACCCTGAGACAGCCGACATCACTCGCTCCGACACGTGCCGATGCCAGCGTGAGCATGACTAAGCATCATCGTCAAAACTCTGTCCCGGAGTCTTTCGCACACTTGGGTAACATACGTAGCCCAAGCTTGGTTTTCAAGCGAAACGCTACAGGGAGTTCATGCCGGCTTTGTCACGTAGTATAGGATGAACTGATCACGGTTAACTTGGAGACTGAAACAATCGTGTGTGACCCCGTAAGGGGTAGGGTCTAGGGCTTTGGGTGCAGAAGGGTGGGCGGGTGTGGGTACGTGCCTCTTGTTTTGGAGCCTGCTTTCTTCCCGGCCCCAAATCAAAGGAACCCACTAGTTCGAACAAGTTACCTCCTTGGTTTATGGTTTAAGTATAAGAACCTACACTCAAATGGATCCGATCCTCTGTAAAATTTATGATGCGCGCGCGCATCATAAATTTTACAGCACACTGTGGGTTGGGTGGGTGTGGGTAAGTGTTTTTTGCTTTTGGCTCCAAGGAACCCTCATGATCGAAGATAGTGTCAAAGCAGTGCTTCATCTGTTTTCTACAGGAATCGAATTCGCTGATGGGCAAAGTCAGCGGGGTTACGACCAAGAGCGCCGTTGTCATTAGGCACCCCAAGCTGCACATTGCGCGTGACGTTGCCTCTGAAAAGGACGGCGTTTGCTCAAAGCACGTCAACTGCACCTCCAAGCCGGCTTTGCTGAATGCCGCAACTGGACCAGGTGCGCCGCTGTCATTGGCGCTTATAAACGCTGCCTGTGATTGTCGGCCCACAGAAACCACACGCTCATCAGGACGCACAGGGACTATCGACACCGCCGGTGCATTGTGTGCAAGGAACCCCGCCAGCATTAGAGGCGGCTTGCTTTTCACGTTTTGGCAGCAACATGGGCTCGAGGATGTTCGATGTGTCTTTCGGTTTCTCGCATCCTTGCCTAGGCAACTCCCAAAAGCAAAGGCCCGATCTTGATGTAGTGTACGGGTCCGACGTGGAACTCGCCAGCCTGATGTTTTCGGGGTCCATGCCGGCGACGGCGATGATGTACGGCCGAGAAGGGGTGCGAGATGCTTGATGCGAAACTTCCAATGGCTACGGAATGACACACATCAAGAGCAAACAAATTCTGGAATCTTGACCATGAGCATCGACTACCAGACCGACATCTTGACTCCGTCTTACCTGCGGCAGTTGCAGTCAAACTAGATACCCGTGCATAAGCAATAATACAAAATGCCTTAATGTTCCAAGCTCCCAAGTTTACACAAAACCATATACCATGCCATGGATGGATGGATGGATGGATGGATGGACGGACGGAGGGATGGATGGATGGATGGATGAATGGACGGATGGACGGATGGACGGATGGACGGACGGACGGACGGATGCTCATGTTTATGTCTATGCTGATACGTCTATGAAGTCGATTCATGTTGAATTCTTCATTTCATCGCCATCCATCCATCCATCCATCCATCCATTGCATCCATTGCATGCATACGTACGTACATACATACATACACACATATATGGGTAGTTGTCAACATTAGGGTCCCTTTCTGGGTACCTTAAATATTAGGTGCCGTATTATATTAGGGACCCAAAAAGTGCCATAATTTTGACAACCACCCATATACATACATACACAGGGTGATGGAATGCTTCAGAAAGCATGCTCAATGCATGAAACGCCGTTCCACACAACATGCACACATATTCAGAAGCAATGGAACGGACTTTCAGAAACAACACCTGAGTTTTTCAGAAACAAGTGCGGGACTTTTCAAACATGTAAATTGCCGAAATTCGTCTGCATTGACCGTAATTGAACCCTAAACCCTAAACCCTACGCATTTATACCAACCCTGGAAATGCATATGGCCCTAAACCCTAAACCTCATGGGCACTAAACCCTAAACCCCATTCATTTACACCCTGCCTGGAAATGCTTTTGTACGCCTTCTCCTTTTTGGGCAGGCAAAATTTCCGGTAAAACCCCTTAAACTTGCTGAAAATCTGCGTTCTGGAAAGAACTGCTCCATATTTCTGAACCATGGCATCGTGAAATCCCCCATGATTTCTGAAAAAAAGACGCCGCAATACGTACACACATACAGACATACATTACATTCATACATACATACATGACAGACAGACAGACAGACAGACATACATGTATTAACATGCGTGTACAGAAATGTATATGTACACGGCATAATATGTATACGTATACAAATATGTACCTGTATACGTGTACATTTCTATATACATGAACTACAGCACATACATCTACACATACACATGCACATGCACATACACAGACACTTGCACATAACGCATGCATGTGTGCACACATGTATACATAGGCATCAGAATAGTGTACCGCGTACCATATCACAATATAGTAAGATATGTCACATAGCTGTACCGTATTCACTTATGGTATATATACATGCTAAAGTATATGCACCTATATAAACATACTTATGCACACACACACACGCAGACACGTGCGCGCGCACAAAAAAATGTTCGAAGAACAGCGGTATAACTCCATTCTGCTCGTGAGGTCCTCCGGCTCGGAATCCTCCGAGGTCTCCGCGACTTCTCGGCCTGGGACGCCCGAGGCGCCCGGGGCCAAGCCCAAACCGCGCTCGGGCCTGAGATGTTTAGGAGGGTTGAATAGTGCAGGGCTTTAAGGCTCCTACGCGGTAGGGCTTTAGAGGTTTAAGCCAAGGCTTTCAAGGGATGCGGATTTCCGGGTTAAGGGCATCAGAGGATGAGGGTTTAGGGGTTTCGGGATACTCAATACTCCGGCCCCCCCTCTGAGATGAGGCCTTGACATCGAGAAGTCGACAGTGTCCAGCAGCCCTGGAAGGTGGACACAGGAACTCCAAAGCCTCAGCCTCAGCCCCTGCAACGACGTACTGACGTACTGTAGCTGTGTAGCTGCCCTGAAATTACTTTCATCAGAGATTTTTCGGGCCATGCGTCCAAACTCCTCACGCTTCTGATTTCTTCTTTCGCGCTGAAGTGAGTGCACAGAAGGATCCTATCTACGGCTGCTGCGGCTTCAGGCAAGAAAACATCCTAAGGGATGGTTAACATTTCAAGACCAAGAGAAACAAGCAGAAAAGAATGACGGCGGACAGTAATCTGACAAGCGTCTCCCATGGCCTTTGAAGCCTCCGCTATGCCAGAACCGGTGAAAAGCAACTGCACTGAAAACACGAGACCCGCAATAATTCTCGATACGAGGAAAGTCTAGCTTCATTGGCACAACCCAATCAAAGACGTCAGAGCATTTGCCACGCGTCGGTGGGCTCAAAAAATGCCGGGCCGTGGCCTAGCGCCCGCCGGTCCCGTTGAGAGCACCAGATATCGACCTCATGCCTAGGGCCCTAGGGCCTACACACCTCCACCTCCCGAATCTCATCGGCTTCACCAGGTGTGACAGCCATCAGCGACGTAGATCGTGGTTTCTGCTGTTTCGGCATCGTCGCCAAATTTCAGGTCTATAGCTGTAACTGCGAGAGTGCCAGGACAAATCGAAGATGTCGTTTCAGCCTACCATCAACTCTGGGTAGACATAAGCACGACATCAAGAGGTCACAAGGGCTGAAAGAGAGCAGCGGTTCGTGAGGATATGCAACTGGCTGCAAAAGAAGCCAAATGCATTCCTGCACGCAGACAAAAAAAACTGGCACATTGAGTTGTTCGTGGTTGCGTGTCTTCTCTGCATGTTCCGTGAGTCGCTTGAAGCTTGAAGCCTTCTTTCCAAGAAATGCAGCCTGTTTCCATGGAGCCCTCAAGAAGGTTCCAGCACTTTTCAGAGTTGGCCTTACATGCGAAACATGCAAAAAAACATCACCTAGCGAGAGAGTGCCAGGCCTTGGCCTCCTTGAAGCGGCTCCTGGTCTTTGTCTTTGGCCAGCAGAATGCGGCCTCACAGCTCAGCTTCTGAGCTTCTGAGTTTGGACTCCTTGCCCGAATTGCGCGACTCGAGTCTCGTGTTCACAATTCACCCCTTGAGGTGCCGAGGGGCCCAGCTTGAAATGTCAGACTCGAGCAAGGCAAAAGACATGGTCTCCTCCCTGTGGGGCTTCATAAGGGGCGCGATCGTGGTTTTTTAAGACAAACCTCCCAGCCCAAAGAAGAGGCCTTGCAGAGCCTGCCGCGTAAGAGCCAGCTCTTGCAGCAGGTAGTGCCTGTCTTCACATGCTGTCGAGGGTTTAAGCGATTCGGCTTGTAGCTCGTCGCAGTCTAAGCCTCAGACCAGGAAACCGAATGTCCCCCCACTCGCACCTCCTCCGCGAGGACCCTGAAAAGAGCGATGTGTGTGTGTGTGTGTGTGTGTGTGTGTGTGTGTCTGTGTGTGTCTGTGTGTGTCTGTGTGTGTCTGTGTGTGTCTGTGTGTGTCTGTGTGTGTCTGTGTGTGTCTGTGTGTGTCTGT
>BGNK01000377.1:80936-126965 GCA_003297005.1 Symbiodinium sp. clade A Y106 | reverse complement strand
GCGCAAGGGCCGCGCGCCTGGAGCTCCTTCCTCTGCCGGAAGCCCAGGCCTGGAAGGAGCGGCGGCAAAAGGAGCGGAGCCATTTCCTTCCCCCTTGCACCGGGAAGGGGCCGGGGCCGAGCGGCGGACCCTTGGAGTCGGCCCGTAGGAAGCCGTTGTCCACGCGAAAGCGCTGGCCCTCCCGGCTGCATCTCCTCTCGCCTTCCAGGAGGCAAAAGGCAGGCGGCTCCCTTCAACTCCGCGCTTCCACTTCGGAGCGGACCCGGCGGAGCCCTGCCAGCTCTCAGCCTGGGCTAAGTCGCAAAGCTCGCTTAAAGCCCCCCCCCCCCGACGCAGACTGTAACACTCGGGGTGCCGACCGGCTATGCAGCTTGTGCAGGTGCGCCTCCGACGAAGCACGCACCCCAGTCCCACGCAAAATAGGAGAGCGCCCTGCCACAGCCACGGGCCGCAAGTCAGCGACCTCCTGAGGAAACCAGGGGGCTGAGGCTTGCTGTCGCGGAATTCCCCATTTCTGGGCCTCTGCGGCCTTGGGATGAGCCGTGACCTACAGCTCTGGAGCAGGTTGAGGCGGTTGAGGACAGTGTAGGACAGTGTAGTGCAGTCGTTTAGGGTGAAAGCGATTCATTCAACTGTCACGCTTTGGTCGCGGGCGAGGTTGTGCGAACACCTCGATGACGACCGGGACCTAATTCGCGCACGGCACACGGAGACAAACAAGAGAACGCAGAATTCCCCAGCACAGCGGCGGGAAGTAGCCGAGGTCCGGAGATGCCACGGCGGCCATGGCTTGGCCAAGCCGCAAGCGACACGTGCCGTCGCGGGCACATCCGCAGTGACTGAAGCTAATCCAGGTTGGGGCTGTTGGGTGTCGTCTTTTTTCCTGGGTGTCTACAGCTGGGTCGTGCGACAGCACCCTGGCTTTTCTTCAGCAGACTTTGTCGAGGCTTGATCTGACAGAAACTCAAGCTGAACGGCCTCGTGCACCGCCCATTGCCCATTGCACCACACATGCATCGCTGACATGCTGACAAGAGCTGCAACGCTCTACCTGTTTCGTCTACGCAACGTAGAGTCGTAGAGCGCATGAGGTTCCAGACCATGCAAGTCCTACGGATAGGTTGATCTTGCCCGGAGTGTGAGCTACCAGGTACCGTGCGCATCTGGCCTTCTAAGCACGTGCGCAACCATGCGACCTGCCCAAGGGACACAACTGCAGACAAGCGGTGAAGCGTAAGCCGTCTTGAAGACCTTCTCCGCGAGGAGGTCCAAAAGTAGGCCAAGGGTCACCAGGAGGGCTGCGTAGTCCTCAGGCCTAATGGCCGCAGATGGCCTGCATAACCACTCAAAGGCTTGCCGGAATCACGAGGCAGAGAGGATTTGAAACATCCATGGTGCGAATGTCCCAAGAAAGTTCATATACCTTGTACCCCATGCTGCACGCGAAGATGCTGCCCTTGCCCCTCCTGCGGCAATGTTTGCCACGGGGCTTGCAAAAAAATTCTGATCGGCCATACCGGAATATCCTGTGGCTGACCATGAAATTCGCGACAGTCATTGGGCAGCAAAGGCAGCGAGAATCCCTGGGCAGTATGATTGGGCAGGCTTACGCCAAGCCTTCGGGCAACACGTCCTGGTGGGCAGACTCGAAGCGCCTGACGTAAGTGGGCAGGCCCGAAGATGCAGTCCGATAGCGCTGCAGCGTCCTTCGGACGGACTCTGGGCAGCATGGCCACCAGCTTACATGGGGCTCATGGCCCAGAACCTCGAAGTTCTGAGATCCCCAGAAACTCTCGGAGCCCGTCAGGGCCTTCAGGACGAAGTAGAACACCCCGGCACTTCTTGCCACCTTGGCGAGCATCTCCTGCATCAGCCTTTTGCCAACGCCACCGCCGCAGCTGCCACAGGCGATCACTTCGACGATGGAATGGCTCAAATGCTTCCAAACGAGCCCTCCCCAAGTCCGTAGCGCGAACACTGCATTGTTGCGTGCCGCTGCCCAACTCATCCATGAAGGCAGCGTCATGTCCATCCGGTGCTGCATAGTGTTCTCGCACGCAGAAACCAACCCCTCCCAGCTCAAACATTCGGGCTTCTCAGGATCGATAAAGATCGCATTACTGGACTCCATCGCAGTGCACCAGGACTCCTGCTGTTCAGAAAGTTCTCGTTGCTGTTCCTGTTTCTCACGCCATGCGCTCTCGAAAGCCTCGGCGTATTCCGTTACTCGCAAGGCCAGAACCATCACCAGCAGCCTTTGCTTGGAGATCTTGTTTTTGTGCTGCTGGTTGCGATAGACAAGCATCATTGCCACGATGGCCATCATCCCAAACAAATACCATCCAGCCAACTGAAAGCAGTGAGAAGCTTCTGGCAAGGTGGAAGTGTTGGCTGGTGCTGCAATCAACACAAGCGAGCGCTCCTGACCCCATGCCAAGCAAGGGTGGTTGTAGGGGATGGGGCCGTCCGGCGCATCGCACGTGTGGAGGTGCATGGCCACAAGCTTGAAAGGAAGGATCTTGAAATGGAAAGATGCTGCCAACGANGGGATGGGGCCGTCCGGCGCATCGCACGTGTGGAGGTGCATGGCCACAAGCTTGAAAGGAAGGATCTTGAAATGGAAAGATGCTGCCAACGATCACTAATTACCCGCACATGTCCATGCTTGGCCCAAGTCTCTGTCTGTGCAAGGTCTGGCCAGCAATGCAAGGCAAAGGCAAGCAATGCAAAACAAATTCTTTCGGGGCTGCGGGTGCAAGCCAACGATGCGTCTGCCCGCCTCGAGAACCACCACGGATCCCTGCCTTCGGAACATGCACCTCAACATCAACTCCAATTGCCTCGCAAGCACACGTCATCCGACGAGACTTCTGTGTTAAAGCCTGCAAAGCCTGGCCTGGCAGGATCTGTCGNCGGATCCCTGCCTTCGGAACATGCACCTCAACATCAACTCCAATTGCCTCGCAAGCACACGTCATCCGACGAGACTTCTGTGTTAAAGCCTGCAAAGCCTGGCCTGGCAGGATCTGTCGCGGTCGAAGCTGGGCCTCCACGGGCTCCAGGCGCCCAGGCCAAGCGAAGACGCGGCGCAGCTGTCGGGGTACCTGTCGACACTCGCAAAAACATTCGCTCTACCCGCCGGGTCACTTCTTGCGTCGAGTGTTAGGCCGTTAGGCTCCTGGCCACCTCGCGCAGGTTGAAGAGGCGATCGACGCGTGGCGGGAAGACTTTGCCCTGACGAAGCTAATTCAGATTCGAGGATCTGGTCGAAGTCATACGGCTGGAATGTGGCAGCGAGACACAGCTCTGCACGATTTTGCATCCCAGGCGCCATCTGCGAGTGGTCTACGCATGCAGCCGCATGGGCCGCACGGGCAAAGGGCAGGGTTCCTGAAACCAGGAAAGCTGCTCGCTGCGGCTCAGGGAAGCGTGGCCCAGTTAAGGGCTTGCCAGCCCTGCACAGCAGTGGCTCAAGTCCCGCAAGCCGTCTTGAAGACCTTCTCCGCGAGGAGGTCCAAAAGTAGGCCAAGGGTTACCAGGAGGGCTGCGTAGTCCTCAGGCCAAATGGCCGCAGATGGCCTGCAGAACCACTCAAAGGCTTGCCGGAATCACGAGGCAGAGAGGATTTGAAACATCCATGGTGCGAATGTCCCAAGAAAGTTCATATACCTNTCCTCAGGCCAAATGGCCGCAGATGGCCTGCAGAACCACTCAAAGGCTTGCCGGAATCACGAGGCAGAGAGGATTTGAAACATCCATGGTGCGAATGTCCCAAGAAAGTTCATATACCTTTTCCCCATGCTGCACGCGAAGATGCTGCCCTTGCCCCTCCTGCGGCAATGTTTGCCCATCCTGTGGCTGACCATGAAATTCGCGACCGTCATTGGGCAGCAAAGGCAGCGAGAATCCCTGGGCAGTGTGATTGGGCAGGCTTACGCCAAGCCTTCGGGCAACACGTCCTGGTGGGCAGACTCGAAGCGCCTGACGTAAGTGGGCAGGCCCGAAGATGCAGTCCGATAGCGCTGCAGCGTCCTTCGGNTGATTGGGCAGGCTTACGCCAAGCCTTCGGGCAACACGTCCTGGTGGGCAGACTCGAAGCGCCTGACGTAAGTGGGCAGGCCCGAAGATGCAGTCCGATAGCGCTGCAGCGTCCTTCGGACGGACTCTGGGCAGCATGGCCACCAGCTTACATGGGGCTCATGGCCCAGAACCTCGAAGTTCTGAGATCCCCAGAAACTCTCGGAGCCCGTCAGNCGATAGCGCTGCAGCGTCCTTCGGACGGACTCTGGGCAGCATGGCCACCAGCTTACATGGGGCTCATGGCCCAGAACCTCGAAGTTCTGAGATCCCCAGAAACTCTCGGAGCCCGTCAGGGCCTTCAGGACGAAGTAGAACACCCCGGCACTTCTTGCCACCTTGGCGAGCATCTCCTGCATCAGCCTTTTGCCAACGCCACCGCCGCAGCTGCCACAGGCGATCACTTCGACGATGGAATGGCTCAAATGCTTCCAAACGAGCCCTCCCCAAGTCCGTAGCGCGAACACTGCATTGTTGCGTGCCGCTGCCCAACTCATCCATGAAGGCAGCGTCATGTCCATCCGGTGCTGCATAGTGTTCTCGCACGCAGAAACCAACCCCTCCCAGCTCAAACATTCGGGCTTCTCAGGATCGATAAAGATCGCATTACTGGACTCCATCGCAGTGCACCAGGACTCCTGCTGTTCAGAAAGTTCTCGTTGCTGTTCCTGTTTCTCACGCCATGCGCTCTCGAAAGCCTCGGCGTATTCCGTTACTCGCAAGGCCAGAACCATCACCAGCAGCCTTTGCTTGGAGATCTTGTTTTTGTGCTGCTGGTTGCGATAGACAAGCATCATTGCCACGATGGCCATCATCCCAAACAAATACCATCCAGCCAACTGAAAGCAGTGAGAAGCTTCTGGCAAGGTGGAAGTGTTGGCTGGTGCTGCAATCAACACAAGCGAGCGCTCCTGACCCCATGCCAAGCAAGGGTGGTTGTAGGGGATGGGGCCGTCCGGCGCATCGCACGTGTGGAGGTGCATGGCCACAAGCTTGAAAGGAAGGATCTTGAAATGGAAAGATGCTGCCAACGANGGGATGGGGCCGTCCGGCGCATCGCACGTGTGGAGGTGCATGGCCACAAGCTTGAAAGGAAGGATCTTGAAATGGAAAGATGCTGCCAACGATCACTAATTACCCGCACATGTCCATGCAAGGTCTGGCCAGCAATGCAAGGCAAAGGCAAGCAATGCAAAACAAATTCTTTCGGGGCTGCGGGTGCAAGCCAACGATGCGTCTGCCCGCCTCGAGAACCACCATCGGATCCCTGCCTTCGGAACATGCACCTCAACATCAACTCCAATTGCCTCGCAAGCACACGTCATCCGACGAGACTTCTGTGTTAAAGCCTGCAAAGCCTGGCCTGGCAGGATCTGTCGNAAGACGCGGCGCAGCTGTCGGGGTACCTGTCGACACTCGCAAAAACATTCGCTCTACCCGCCGGGTCACTTCTTGCGTCGAGTGTTAGGCCGTTAGGCTCCTGGGCACCTCGCGCAGGTTGAAGAGGCGATCGACGCGTGGCGGGAAGACTTTGCCCTGACGAAGCTAATTCAGATTCGAGGATCTGGTCGAAGTCATACGGCTGGAATGTGGTGGAATGCTACTCTGTGAAATAGAATCGCAATGTGCTCAGAGCTGAGGTTCAAAGCTTCCCTGCCTTTCGGCCCCCAATGGCGCAACGGAGAGACCGGGGAGTGGCGGTGCGCGGGGGGTCAAGGCCCCACTGTTGAACAGTAGCACAGGTTTGCTCAGGCCTCCACAGCGACGACTCGTGGCGGGTCCGTGGAGCTCGTCAACGGCCGCCTGGGTCTGAGCTCTTTGATCTCACGCCCAGGAGAAGGCAAGAGCACAGAGAATCACAAAGGTTTTCGCACGTTTCGGAGGTGGAACAAGGGTGCTTCTACGAGACCGGCCGTCAGTCCATACTCTGACCAAGATGCACCAAGTGTTGAGAGGTGCACTTTGCCAAGGCTTTCGCATCGCTGCAATCCTCAGCTGCAGCGTAAAGGGGGCTGGGGCGATGTCTTGGCAACTGAGAACATCCTTGGGCTATGCGAGTTGAGTACTTCTCGGAGCGTCGGCCGGAGGTTCGAGCGCCAGCTCCACAACCCAACAGTCCAAGCAGGCCTGCACAAAGGGTCTGCAATCACTTGGGTGCTGGTGCCCTGCCGCCTGCGCCAGAGAGAAGGCCTCCACCATGGAAGACAGGTCACCTCAACAAAGCTGGACTCCGAACGACTCCACAAGGTGATTAACGGCAACAGTTACAGTACAAGGGTTACAACATGTTACAACGGTTGCACCCGACAGGTCGGTCTGGACGCTACTGTGGGAACACCAGCTCATAGTTCTTCGGTTTATCACGTACAAAGCTATACTTCCTGTCTACGCTTCAACACTTTATTGGAGGAATACTGTTGCTGCACGAACATGCTTAGGCTGGCGTAATCACACACTTCTTAAGATAAATGTATAAAGTATTTACTTATGTTGCTTGGTGTTNGTCTACGCTTCAACACTTTATTGGAGGAATACTGTTGCTGCACGAACATGCTTAGGCTGGCGTAATCACACACTTCTTAAGATAAATGTATAAAGTATTTACTTATGTTGCTTGGTGTTCGCATGAGGGGCTTTAGTCGCTGTGTGTGTGTGCTTTTTGGTGTGGCTTTCTGGTGCTTACAATAAAGAGCTCTTTGTCCAAAGACTATCATTTGCATCAGAATTCTGACATACATATCAACTTGTCATCAGTTGGCAGGTGCAGAATTTCGAAAATGATTTTAGCAAGGACTACAGGTCCTTGTCCGACCAATAATTTATTGGTCCATTTTGAAATGGAGATTACCTGTATTATGATGAACTGAACTCTGACTAGACATGTCGAGATGACCTCGCGTGCAAAAAACTAGCAAACTCGAATAAACGAAATAACAAGATACAACCTAGAGTGTAATCCGCAGCCACGGCGTGTTGGATTATGTCTGACTTGGAACACTAACAACCCACTCTCAGCAGGTAAAAATCCGGCCAAGAAGTTTTACACGCACAGGTGTACGTATTCACGTGGTACTCACTGGTATGTTTATACTTAACAAAATGTATAAACACAGGTCTCAGCAAGTACTGCATTTACTTTATAATTCTTGCATGGCTATTGTTAAACAAGGCTCCTGAACAATATGTCTGAATGAATTAAAAATCACAACAGTAGTTGACACAATAAACATTGATCAAACTATACGAAACCGGGATGTTAAATGAGCTGGTACTGATGAAGTATGATAGCCACAGCAACAAGAACAATGGGAATGGCAAAAAGATGTGACAACAACACTGCGGGACGCAATTCTAAAGCCGCACTTGATATTTGAACTCGACATAGAAGAACAGATTCTGCAGCAGTTGCATGACTGAGAAAAGAAACGGAGATGGGAATGCAAGGCAATGAAGACTGTACTTCCAGCAATAATGACGAAACCTACCCGTACCATAGTGAGTTGCGAAGACTGAAGGTTTTGATAGGTATAGTGACACTATATGACACTACTTACGGCTTATTCCGTATATAGCTGAATGAAGCAATGAACACAGTAATTCATGCAAGAAACTGCAATACTCACCACAGCAATGACATTGTTGTGTGTGTGCAAACACCATAATGACAGCCATGCCCTCAAATATAGCCACTATTCACCTCGATACAAAAAATCTGTGCGCATGGCCATGGGGATGCTACAGTATGACCCCATGCCGTGCAATAGTGGGCTTCAGTAGGCCTGCTTCGCCATACCCTCACACTCGCTCACTACTGTATGTCGGTTTCTCGCGACCAGGCGCATGCACTCGCATCCTTTCCTGTCGCATTTCCTTCGTGCTTGCTCATGATGCTGCAGCAAACACATAGGCTGCTTTCGGCACAGACTCTTGACACAACATCAAGAAGTCATGGTTGACTCATGTTTGCGAAATGTCCCACCCTTCGGCCCTCTTAAGCAAACCCATCAGCATAAAGACGAAAACCTGGATACCGGAGGGGGGATGTATATACAATATATATACTGACACACATTAGTTCCATCGTTTCGCTTGCATGCACTTACGTCGCCCTTTGCAGTGCCACGACAAGAACTCGTCACAGTAATATACTATACTACTATACGTTTGGACTCAGGAATGCAGTCAGCCAGTACTGTACTTCCGCTTGTTCTGGAGGAGCCGTTGTTGCAGGTCGGAAGTCTGTTGCCTAGGAACACCGAAATCGTCATGCAAGTGTTGCTGCTTGAGAATGTGTTCTGGTCAGAGGGAACTGCCTTCCACTTGCAATACTGGTACCTCTGCCATTGTCATCATCCGTAATATCCGCGACCCCTTCTACAAACAGGTTGTGCCATTAGCCTTCTTTGGAAATGGAGTGAGCAGAAACACCAAAGAACTTCTTAAAGCAAGGACTCGTCGGTCTGGCGCACAATCTCCTTTAAGCAGAAATGCTCTTGGACGGAGTTCGGGGGCCGCCGCAAGTCAGATTTCAAATTCAAACACAAGCAGGCTGTTGAGACGGGCGTCCATACCACTGCATACAGCAGAGGCTGCCAACCGCAGGTAGCGCACCGCCGCCAGCTCTGCAATGGACCTGTGCCACCAGCATCTTGAGAGCCCTCACTCAAATCGCTCTCGTGCCATGCTATCACCGTGCCCTACCAGTAAATATTTTGGCAATCGCAGCATGCAATGAGTGGTGGTGCTGGTGCTCACAACAGTAGCTGCAGCAGAACGAGCAGCATGAAGCAAGTACATGCACAGTCTTTGCTACGAAATGCTCGTTGGCACTACCAGTAACGGTAACGTATGATGTCACCATAAGCCTCTTCAGGAGCCTGGCCTTTTCCCGACCTTCCGCCAGCTCCATCTTGAGCGGCCTCACAGCCACCACTTCCACCGGATTAGCCGGGGCCTTCGCCGCCAGGGAAGCAAGGCGGCTTCTTGCAATGGGGCTGCTCAGGAGTGGGCAGCGGAGCCGTGAGCCCAGCCTCCGGCCGCAGCTTGGCAATGCAACGCGCCAGGGCCTGACGTCAAGCAGAGCCCAAACAAGACCCCAACTGGGAGTTCCTTGCCTCTGGCCAGTCATCGCCGAATCGTCGCATCGCTTCTGTGGTCACAGGCAGCCTCGCAACCGCAGTTAAAATCAAGCGCTTTTCAGTACGGTATCATTCTGCGCAATCCCGTGGTACCAAATTCAAAGCCTGTTTCGGGGAAGACCTATACCGAGTTCAATATATTCAAGAAGGGCATCGTGACCCTTCCGCGCGGTTTCTCAGATGTGGCTGATGTTCTACAGCATCGACCAAACCTCACGAAGTGCAGTAGTCTGGCAATGCCGCCACGAGGTGTTGGTGCAAGTCGTCTGGTTTGAAGTCGTCGTACGTGGTTCGCTGTGACAGTGGACCCCATAGACCATCCAAAGGTCTATCATCTTTTGCAGTCGTTCAAAAACATGTCCGAACGCCCGACTTGACCGGCATTGGATGCTTTTTGGGCCACGCTGTGCCGTTAGGGTAGCGTTGCAACCAATGATTGTTTTCAGCCCACGGACCCTGCCAATCCAAACATCTTACGAAAATAACTAGAAGCAACAACAGAACTAAGCAATGTGACAAATGTCTTAATATTTCTCGTGTGTCAAAGCACTTGTACGCACGCACACGCGCACGCTCGCACGCACAAACACGCGCACGCACACGCACGCACACACACACACAACACACACACACACACGCACACACACACACACACGCACACACACTTGCAGACCTTTCATCCTTAACTGGATGGATTCTGTGTCTGCTAGGTTGTTACACTCTCTCTGACAAGCAACAGCACGTTGAGGGTAGTTTGGGCTGGCCATCGCAAGTTCCTGAAGGAGGCATCCCTTCTTAGACCCGTCGTCATATCACAGCAGATCTGGACCGTCTTTGTTAGGCAGCGCAATCCAAAGATGCTCGCTGCCCCGTTGCTTCTGGTGAAACGTTCAAGCAGTTACTTCTTACACCCTTTGGCGCAAGAGGTGCACGCACACACACACACACTCACACCACGGGTCAAGCTTCTAGGACAAGATTGTATAGTGCACAGCAATGCCAGCGAAGTAAACAGGGGTGAAAGTATTGGCCACAGTAGCTGGCTCCCCGACTTTCAAAAAGCACTTCACCTTGCTGAAGGTGACAGGAAGACACTTTTAATTGTTCTTCCGGCTCCTTCCCAAATCTGCTGCGAAAGGATGCATTTAGCAATGACGATGGTGTCTCGGCAGGATGGCTGCAGATGAAACTTCCACCATGCGTTATGCGTGAGCTTGTCTGCCTGCACCCACGTGTCCGTTCTGAAGATGTAGCTCGAGGTGTCCCGAGGAATACCAGCCACAGTGGCGATTCTCTTAATGATGGGGTCGCTACTCGTTGCTTTGGACTAACCTGTAACCCATATGCTAGCACACAAACTGCCGAACTGAAAGGCATTCGGAACATGATGCTGAGACACATGCCCCAGCCATGGTCACAGCAGAGCCTACTTTTGCTGCACAAAGAAGATCAAATTTTCCCAACTAACCGTTGTTGCCGACATGATGGCTCCTAAAAAGGGGGCAAAACCTGCGTTGATGAAGTTGCTTCGAAACTGCTCTTTCTGTAGATCACGAGCATGTGGTGGCCAGTCATATCGTTCAATCTGCTTCTACGCAATAAGAACTGCAGCAGTACGATGTCGGTGCAAGCGATGATGATTATGTTCTTCAAAGTCAAGCCCCAAGAACTTTTCAGTAGATTCAGTAGCATTATTGCTTTGAGGAAGTTCCAACTCAACGCGGGCTTGATAAAATCCGTGGCAAAAAGTGCTGCAAGCGTCGATCTGCTATTATCAACGTATCGGGTACAGTAGGAGGTCTGGCGAACGGAATCAAACAACCTTGTAGATGACGTGCATTACAGTTCTTTTTCAATGGATACAGTCAGTCCTGCCTGCGATTACCTGTGGTAGCGCCTTTGTGTCGATCCAGCCTCTCTTTTCACCACTGTGGGATCGGACTGACGTACACTGGATCATTGCTTTATTTGCTTTGGAAAGCAGTGAAAATCGACAAGACTGACTCCTGGAAGATGTGAAAGGCGTCGCTTCCAAGTGCGGATATGCACTGACTCGGCAGAATTACTTGAACTTGTCAGCGAGTACTCTACAAGGAATTCCCAGAGCCATGCATGTAGTCAGATACAGCAAAGCAAAAGTGCAACAGTATCTTAATACCTAACAGTACTCCCCCATAACCCCAAAACGGGAGGACCCTAGTCAGACATCACAGATTGCTGTTGCAAAAAGCAAAACATTAAAGCTTTCGGGCTTTAATCTTTGCAGCAATGGCAACTGGGCAGCCCAAGAATGACAGCTCGTCACGTACAAGTTCAAGACGATCTTTAGGCAAGCCCTTCAAAATCTCAGGGGTTTTTCAATGGCCTTGAGAAGTTCAGCATGCTTCACTTTTCCGATGGCATTTTTCGACAGCAACAGAAATAACGCCCCCCCCCCCACCCCCCCCAACGACAGCAAAAATAAACTCTTACCCTCCCCGGGGCGCGTTTTTGTTTGCTGTCGTTCGGGGGGCGCGTTGTTTCTTTCTGCCGTGTCGGGGGCCGCGGCCGGGGTGCACTCACTCACTGGCTTCCGGGGTCCGCGAAAAAAACAGCACAAAGCAACTACAGCAAAAAGCACGGGCTCCGTCATCGAGATCACACGTTCTCTCTCGAATTGCTGAAAGGACTGCTCTCATAAAGACAGCTTCACTGACTCTGCGGGCCGCAGGCGACGAGAAGTGACATGTAGCTGCCATGGGATAATGCGCGAAGGGCGTGAATGTGCTGACTATTCCATCCCTTCGACAGATCCACAAGCTTGACCTCCAACACAAACTGTCCTGCCAATCCATTTTTGGAACTCCAGCTCGTATAGGGGCGATTCGGCGAAGGAAGCTTTTTGCCTGCACGAACGAACCTGGAAGGCCACGTGTGGAGAATCCAGCAAGGGACTGCCAATCTGATTTTGTTGTTTATTGTCGGACTCTTTGCTTTCTTTGGGCTTCTCCGGTGTCCATGTGTTCCACTGCTTGCTCTGGCTTTCATCGGTGTATATCCAATCCCATGAATCCCATGAAAACGAATTCCATGATGCTGGCTGCCACGATGATGTCATGATAGTTCAGAACGAGGATGGCAGGGACTGATGAAGATGATGATAACTCGGGCATTTCACAGGAAACTGCAGAAACAACAGCTGCTACCTACTGATGCACTGAGTGCATACCACGAAACCATGTACGACAAAACACATTACAGAGACCTGGCACAAATGCAGCACCGTGTTTTTCCAGAGCACTGAAGCTCAGCAGGAATCTTACTCAAGCGAAAAATGCGAAGGTGACGTAGTTCTGGAGCTGGACGAAGTGGAATGGGGGTTGGAGGCAGTGAACACACTACCCATGAACCTGGAGGACGAATGAAAGGAGCGGGTGGGGCTGCTGAAGTGACCCATGTACGATGGCCTTTCGGCATAGCTTTCGTGCTCGAAGCTTTAGCTGCAGGCATGACCATATGGACTGCTTCATCTGCTCGTGCATGGACACGGTCACATAAGAGTAAACCGAGCCGGATGCCAAGACACTTATTCGCCAGGACCGCATGGAATATGTTCATGCACGAAAGTGGGCCGTGTCCACGCCGATGTACGGGTCGGCAGTGATGATCACTGCCGCCAGCCATGGTCGTACCTACACAAACTTGAACAAGAGTAGCTGAAGCCGATACAATGATGTGGGCTAAACAGAAAGAAAGTTCACGGAAAGTGCAGATGAACAGCGAAAACTGTGACATGAGCTCATGACCTCACTCTGTTGTTTGGAGTTATCGCGGATATGTCATTGTTCTCTACTCGAGTGAAACAGCACAAGGCTGAGTAGCAGGACAAGGAACATCGGAAATTGTGTGTCGACTCCGCTCTTTCAGCGTCAACTCCCTCTGGCACAGCCAAAGCTGCGAGGCAACTACGGACTTCCCTCCTGCAGCATCATCAAATCAGAAACAATTAATGGTTTGTAACAGATCTTGAATCCTCTCTAGTTGAGTTGCTGCACACACACTGGCTGCAAGATGGTGACAGACAGGCAGACAGGCAGACAGCCAGCCAGCCAGCCAGGCAGCCAAGCAGCCAGGCAAGCAGGCATACACACACACAATCTCTTTCTCATCTCTTCACTTGTATCTCTTCACTTGCTCTTCACTTGCATCTGCATCACATTTGCACTTGCAAGGGGTGAGGATTTCAGCTGCCACGACGGACCCAGGAACTCCTCATGAGGGCCACCAGCTGGTGCACCCTCCCCATTGTTTTGCAGGTACGTTTTCATGCCCTGTCACTGGCAGTCTTTGTTGGCTGACGTGCGAGTCAACGTATGTTGAACTCTTAGCTCCAGAGCGTCACACACACACACACAGCTGCCCCATGTTGGGGTAGCACCACGTCTCCACCTGGCTTTTAGGGTATGGGTATAGGCAGCAAAGAACAGAAGAACTTAAGGCTATTGATGATGATATGGTCAGCGTGGGAGTTCGCAGGCAAAGCCGCAGCCCTCCCGACACTGCCATTTCATCTTTTGGTCACTGTGGGAGTTCGCAGATCAAAGCCGCAGCCTTCCCTACACTGCGCATGGGTCGCAGGCAAAGCCGCAGCCCCTCCGATTCTAATGTCTGAAGGTCAGCATGGATGATCGCAGGCGAAGCCGCAGCCCCTCCAACGCTGCCTTACAGTCCTGTTAAAGCATTCTTGGACACAAGTTGTATCGTCGGAGAGCATCTTCGCGTATTCTATGGCATTGCTGGCCACCAGTTGTATTGTAGGAGAACACCCGTCGCGCACGCTAAAGACATTGCTGGCCGCCAATTGTCTGTCCGCAAGTTGTATAGTCGAAGATGTCGCATTTAGGCTCACAACTTGACACTGTCCCGGCATCTCACGCAAGTTGTATATTAAAAGAGTATTTTGGGGGGTTGTTGCACCCGATCATGCGTCTGGCCACCGAGCTTTCTAGATAGAGCTGGAGCTTCACGACTGGCAGTTTGACAGAAAGCCAGCAGAATCACACACTTGGAATGACCCTCGATATGACCGAAGTCATAACATGGGTTAGCAGGTTTTTAATCTCTTTCTCATCACTTTACTTGTATCTCTTCACTTGCTCTTCACTTGCATCTGCATCACACTTGCACTTGCAAGGGGTAAGGATTCCAGCTGCCACGACGGACCCAGGAACTCCTCATGAGGGCCACCAGCTGGTGCACCCTCCCCATTGTTTTGCAGGTACGTTTTCACGCCCGGTCACTGGCAGTCTTCGTTTGGCTGAAGTGCCAGTGACGGGCCGTCAGGCCCCTGCTATTTTGAACCCGTAGCTCCAGAGCGTCACACACGCACACACACACACACACAACTTAGGGTTTACGATCTGTCGGCATTATGCAACTTCATCGGTTACTGCGCGGGATCCACTGCATCGGTGTCTACGGCGACGGTCTTTGCAGGCTCCAACAATAAGCGGTTCTGACCATTCGGGACGCCATTGAACATCAGCAGGCTCTCGTACAGCTGGTGTCAGGCAAAATCGCGAAGTTATCTCGAATGCACCTGCGTATGTCCTTCAGACAAGGGGACTCGGACGAGCTCATAGTCACGAAGGTTGAACTGCCACATCTTGCACAGCCTTTCCAACACTCGCAAGTGGAAGCGCGGGTGCATACCAGGTGGATTAGCCAGTGGTGGTGGAGGAGTGGGAAGGGGTAGCAATGGGGGTGAGGGTGGACCGGACAAGGTGGCAGTGGAGGCAAAAACGGAGGCGGAGGCAAAGACGCAGGCGGAGGTGGTGGTGAAGCAGGTTTTGGCAGTGGCAGAGCAGTTGGAGTGGATCCAGAACCGGGTGCTGTTGGTGGTAGTGTGGAAGTGAGAAAGTGAAGCCTGTGGTGGGATGACTTTTGCTAGGTGAGAGCGCTGCTGGTACAACTGTAGGTGGAGTGGTGTCGGATTTGGTGGTGGGAGGTTGGTTGGTGCTGGCTGGTGCAGCTCACTGGATACTCTGGGTGCACATGATATCGCATAAATTTCAAGCAATGATGAAGCAGACGAGCCATGTGTTCATTCACAGGTCGATCACCTTCGACAGCACCTCGATGGTCTGGTTCAATGTCGTCTTCTACTCCTGCCTCGGCATGATGTAGTACTGTGTGTTCTTCCAAAAACCGGCTGCGACAAGAACGTCGCCGTCTGTCTCGAGATCTTGGTTGGTATTGGGCTTGTACCTGTTGCAATCGAGCAATATGCGGAGCGTGTGTACGTTCTCGGACACGCGAGGGGATAGCATAAATCGAGCAGACTGGCGAGTTTGGAACATCCGAACTAGGCATCAACAAACATGACACTGGCGAAGCGCTTGCTGCATTACGGGCAGTATTGGCTGTTCGAGGGCCGCGCTCTAGGCCATCTTCTCGTTCTTGCTGAACGAAGTGTGAAAAAATGATAGCTAGCAAGGACACAAACAGAGGTTGACAAAAGGATGAATAATTACACGATTACGATGTTTGCGCGGCTACTCTCCCTAGCTCCAACAAGCTGGGGTCTTCCATGGAGCTTTCCTTCCAAAGGAATCAATCTTGCCAATGGCTGCAGTCATCGGTCTTTCAAGATCTGTTTTCAGTCGGGTGTTCTTTCAGAAAACGACAGTTATGCTGGGATGTCCAATCACACTGGAGGCCGCAGGGGTCTTGCGGCTCATGCACCGTATATATTCATCCGTAATTGAGATATATTCAGCTACGACACGACAACGCTTTGGCAGACTTGCTGTCGGGAACACACTCGTAGACCAGTCATCCGTACCTAGACTAGGTGGATGCTGTTTGATGTTTGTGCTAAGTTACGCTCTCTCTCTGAATGCAGTCACTTCTTTGGCCAATGACAAGCAACAGCACTTCGAGGGTAGTTTGGGCTGGCCATCGCAAGTGCGTCCCTTGGTCATATCACAACAAATCTGGACTCTGTGTTAGGCAGCGCAATCCAGGAATGCTCGCTGCCCGTGCTATGGTGAAACATTCAAGCTGTTACTTCCTAAATTCCTTTTGGTACAAAGGGACGCACACGCACACACACGCACACACACACACGCACGCACACGCACATGCACACACACAGACACACACACGCACACACACCCGCACACACACACACCTACACCTACCTACCTACCTCTCACGCAACGTTCGCCTAACTCGCGGCCAGGTTCGCCTGCTTCCGCTCTGCAGCACGCGCCTCGGGAAAGGACACCCTCGTCTCGGGGTCTAAGACTTCTGGATTGTGGGGGTCGACGGCTAACAAGCAATCTAAGGGTCTGATAGCGCATGCTGCTTAGGGTTTTCCGACACTCTCTTTCCCTTGGGCTCTCCAGGCAAGGGCACAAGATCCCCAGCCCCACACCACTATATTTCGGCGATCCGTAGACTTCTTCACTTGAACTTGTAAAGTAAGTATAATTATCCCCCAAAATCTGCACTTGTCACGTAACTTTCTTTCAGCCACCCCCTGCCCTGCCCTCCCCAGCATCCTCCGGAGTCTCGAGGCGACGAGATCCGCGGGCGCGGAGGCCGAGTTGGCCACTGCCACAGGGCTCTCGAGTTCCTGCCGTGTGTGCGTGTCCCTGTGGAAGAAGATTGCAACAGCATGAGAACACCGATGTTGAAAAACGAGGCTCCAGTAATTCGTACTGCACAGTGTTCGGAATCTACACAGGAGAACTGTATTGACTCGCTTCAGGAGAAGCCCAGGCAGGAAGCAAGGGAGAGGAGCAGAGGAGCCGCAGCAGCTGAAAGGAATAAACCCGCAAACCCAAACAAGTTCGTCTTTGTATTCTGGCCTGGTCTCTTGGTGGGGCCGCCACTTCTGACACGGCTGCAGCAGAGGTTCCTGTGAGATGCCAAAAGCAGCTCCCGACTAAAATCGCATCTGGAAGCCTTCCACCACAGGCTCGGGCTCGAACTGCTCGAACTTCTGTGCCTCGGCGGAGCCAAGTGCAAGGCTTAACTCGCCGAAAGCAGGAACCCTCCTTTGCCTCCGTGAAGACCTGAGGTTTCTCTAGGGGCCGCCGGAACGTGATGCGGCCTTCACTTGCCAAGTCAAGGTCACTGTATCTTGTCCAGGACTCATCGGAGTGAGACTTTGGGCCCTTTGCACGCTTTGGGCCTTGTGGCTTCCTGACTCCAGGGCAGTGACGGCAGTAGTGTGGCAAATGCAGAGGCTCCCCCACCTCAAAGGCAAAGAGGGTCGGATGCTCAATCCAGCCATGAGCCGAGCATCCCGATTAAAGTGCCGAGCAGAAAGCCCCTCCTTTGGCCGAGCTTCCACGGGAATCAAAGCACCACCGGCCAGCAAGCCAGCACGGTCGCCAGCACGGTCGGCACGGCGTCGTGTGCCGGGGAGGCAAACGGCTTCCCATCGAGGCATGGCGGGGTGATGGCAACGCCGTTCGCCGTTCTATTCTGTGCAACGACTAAGTGTGGCTGCAGTACGCTCCTGGGGCCCATCGCTCCAACTTCCGAGCACGGACAGGACGGTAGACTGTAGACGTTGGCAACTGAGTGCAAGAGTGTCATACGAAGGTTCTTCTTGAACCTATATAACCAGCGAACGGATTCGGCTGTGCAATGCTCCACTTGCTGGCAAAGGCGTGCCAGACTCGGACAGGCCCAGTCTGCTCTGGTCTCTGGTCGGGGCTTCGAGGCTGACATTGCCATCTCTGGCTCAGGGCATCCCTGGCGCAGGATCACTCGAAGAGCACCTGCACTGTGGGGCATCGCTCTCATCAAGACTGATATCTCGATTCGCCTTGGGATTCAAGGGCGTGCCGGCGAAGACAAACCTGCATCGGCACTTTGCCGCTTGCAGCCTTCGCCTGAGCCTTGCGCTGGGCTCCCAGGCTCCTCGAGCAGGATACCCCTCTTCTTGGACACGTCGCCGACAGCAATCTGCGCAGAGATCTCAGGATTCGGGGCCCCAACAAAAACACTGAATGCTGCACTGGAGCCTTCGCGTAGCCATTCTCACCCCAGTCCTGTCATCACAGGAGAGGTTTGGGGCTATGTCGTGCCCTTCCGTGATCCGGATGCTTTCCTGCCTGGCCCCAAGCATTCTCGATAATCCAGTACTCGACCGAAGCCTCAGTGACGCCCCAACCTGCCAAGAAGGAAAGCCAGGAAGGCAAGAAGATCAGAACTTCAATGCTGCAAGATCCTAAGATCTGCAAGGTGGGCATGAAGGAACGGACACAATGGACACGGACCGTCACGGCCTAGGACCGTGACAGCCTGGAGTTGGCGCTGGCGATCTCGATCCTCGGTCTCTAAAGGCCCGCTGAGCATCTAGCCGACTTATCCATGAGAGTCGGGATCGGGCCACGAGTGGAGAGGCCGTCCGCGTCTCCTCATTCTTACACTTCTGACCTCTGAGCTCGGGAAGTTGCGAATTCTTGCGCCTGGTAGATGCCAGACCTGACGGCCAAGGCGTATACAATCATACAATCAAACGGCTATACACGGTATGACTGTATGATCGCAGCTCTTTTTTGAGACGGCGAAGCGCTGGAGTCGCGGCCCGGTCATGGATCGCTATAACAGGCGCTTAAGCGGTGCTGTGCCGAAGGTGGCGCCGCCGGATCCTGTGACAGGAGAAATTAAGTTTGACGAGGTGAGCGCATGCCTGCACTTGCCTGAAGGCCACGCGGCCAGAGAATCCTACCGCCTGGCTGCAGGCCTCGCAGTTCGCCAGCCCAGCAAGCGAGCGAGCGCGTGTCTCGACTTTTCGGGGCAAAATTCTGGCTGCCTCGGTCTTCTGCACCAGAATGTTGAAGCAAGGCTCCGGCGATTGCCCTGGCAAGCGCTGTTTCTGCTTTCGGCTTTCTTGGCTCCTTGGAGGCCTGCGAAGACCGCCGCCGACACGACATTCGCGGCGACCTTGGAAGGACTGAAGGCCGTGTGGCTCACTGCCCGCGCTCCCGCTCCGCCAAGGGCCCCGCCCATTGGCCGCGATAGCCTTCGGACAAAATCACCACCTGCCGCGCCGCAGGGATGCCGCAGGGCCGCGCGCAGCGCCGCAGCGCCGCGGAAGCCCCGCTCCTCGACCGAGCCTCGACCTCCTGTCCCAGCTGCCAGGGCCAGGGCTGCCAGGGCTGCCAGGGCTGCGCCAAGGCGTCACCGCTTTGGGAGCCCTGGGAGCCCTGGGAGCCCAGGCCCCCCACGGCGGGACCCTGACCCTCCTCCCGGGCGCAGCCGCAGCCGAGGAACCAGTCCTAGGCGGCGCTCTCAGGAACTGACCCGAAGTCACTATGCGGTTAAACACCAGTGGTTAGTGGTTTCCGAGCCCCCGTTCCACCACACACCGGCCGGAGAAGTGCAGGGACGCCAGCGCTTCCACCTCGTCTGGTGACGTGAAGAGGCTCCCCTCTCATTCGCTGCGTTGCCCACAGCATCGTCTTCCAGCTGCCAGCAGCCGTCCAGAAAGAGACCTCGAAGACCTTGATAAAAATGCAAGGCGCAGAGCGCAAAGCGGCGCAGAGCTTAAACCCCCGAGTCGCCTTCCAGTTGAGACAGCTTGGGGCCTCCGAGCCCGAGCCACGTCTCTGTCTCTGACTTCAAGCCACTGAGGCCTCTCGAGGCCCCCGGGGCCCGGCGGCGCAGGGCCTCGGAGCGGCGAAGGTCCAGCTCCTGCGGCGCGACTCTGAAGTCCCCGTGCCCGCCGTGCCCGCCGTCGGCCCGTGCCACTGAAAAAGCAGCGAGCGTCAGTCAGAGCCCGTTTGTCGGTGCACGAGAGCGCATGCATCCAGTTAAGAATTAGGGGGCTTCGTCGGCAGCTGCATCCCAACTACTCTTCTGTAGAGGACTTAGCGCCTCAGAAATTGACAAGTAAAGTCTCGCCATGGACAATCGCCGTCAGCAGGCTGATCTCCAGAATCAATCAAGCACCCGATCTCTCGTACGAGTACGAGTAATCAAGCAATCCAACTATCGATACATAAGTGCGACTGGGGAAGTCCAGAGACTCACTGGCTTGCCAGATAAATCCGGATCTTTCCCACTCCGCCACAGCACAGGGACTGTCCGGATGTCAGAAACGCCATGCCGAGACTCTTCAGCACAAGCAGCAGCACGAGTCTGCTGACATACAGTTCGGCACCTCTTGGCAGCTAGCAAAGGTTGCCGAAAGGAAATTCGGAATCTTGAGAAAACTTAACCAAAAAAAGCAAGAGAACCCGGCATCTCGCAGGCGTTTCACGCTCGAAGTGCCTTGACATGACGCCCAAGTAGAGCGTCGACAATGAAAGCCCTGTCAGCTTTGCGAGGGAGACCGTTCCCTCTTTCCGTCGGTCCTTGAATGATCTGCCATGGCTCCAGCCTAGCAGCAAACAGCCATCCGTTGATCAAGCGGCACAGCACCTGCGGTCAGCATGCGGCCGTGGTGGCATGCAATGGTCTGTATCCACAAGCACTGCGCCGTGCCGAAGGCTAAGGAGCGTGGCTATCTCAGGTCAGGTACCGAGGAGCTCCTCCTCAAAGTGGTCTCGTCTTTCGGGCAGCCGAATTCCAGAAAGGTATTCTTGATCCGGACCTGCTCCGGCTCTGTGACTTGGGGACTCCAGTCCAGGGACGCCAGGGAAGCAAGGGAGGCCGCGAGGGAGTCGGGGGACCAGTCAGCGTCTCCAGATCCCGAGGCCGAAGGTGTGCAAGTCTCATCAGAGCTCAACTCTTCCAGGTCCTCCGCCTCTTTCTCCTCCTTCTCCTTCTTGACCTCCTTCCTGATGGGGCTCGGGGCATCTGAATACTCCTCCGCCTCGGCCGCTTCACTCCAGTCCCGAATTCTCACCGAGAAGTCCAGAGCAAAGCCTTCGAAGCTCTGAGAGCTCTGAGTACTCTGCTTACTTGGCTCCCTCTCCATCTGGAGCTCCTGAGGAAACCAGTGCTTGAGCGGAGCCTCCTGGGAAGGGACCTGGTTCATGATGGGGTCTCGAAGCTCCTCCGTCCCGTGGGCGTACTTGCACCTTGACAAACACTAAGCTCTGAAGAGGACCCGGCCGCCCGGCCGCCCGGCCCATGAGATGCGGCCGAGTCACTGGTCCCCGTTCTTGCAGAAACCTTTCCGGGTGAACTTCGAGCACCTCTCAGACGGAGGCTCGAGGCTTTCGGTTCTAGCGGAGCTCGAGGCTCGGAGGCGCGAGACACTGAGACGTGCACAGGCTGGTCTTGTACAGGTCCGGCTGGCTTTGAAGCTGGTCCTCACAGAGACTCAGACGCTCTGGGACTCTGACTCTACTAGTAGGGACGCTTTCAGAGGAGGGCTTGGGCTTGAATCGGCTTCGCTTCCCCGGCTTTCTCGGTCCTCGGAGTGTGCGAAGGTGCAGCTGTAACCTTTGGTACACCTGCCCGTCTGGTAGAACTTGCCTCAGGCCCAAGGAGTCCATGACTCATGGTGGTTCACCTTAAGACTTTAAGGCCCTAAGAGCTTGCTGTGCCAACAAGATGCACATGGTAGTCCGGTGGACGAAATCCATGAGGTTGGCCTTTGGCTTCTGAATGCCTCTGGGCTTCTGCCACATGTAGGCCATGGCTTTCGGAGGGCTCACAAAGCAAATCACTGTCAAGCACGTTTTGTGCCAAAATGCTTCGCCCGAGCATCTTTGGGGAAAGCTGATGCAAGCACAAAGGCATCCGAAGAGTTGGAGGACCAGGAACCAGCTGCTTCTACAGCATGGCCACCAGAATCAGAAGCGAGCTGCCAACGCGGAAGTCCTGCAACGTGGGGCACAACCTCAGGAGTTCCTGCAGCATGCTGTCGTCGAAATGGCTGCTCGAGACCACCTCAGAGATGAGCGCATGAGAGAGGGATGAGATGTGCAAAGACACGGGCGACTCGTCTTGGCTTGGGGCTCTCAAGCCGCGAATGCTGCGACACGGGCGGCTTATGGCCGCCAAGGACGCTGTCAAGGCAGCCTTGGCCAACTTGGCTTTGGCTTCCCTCCTTCACTTCGCCCTTCGGAAACTGCGAAGTTTCGGCGGTGTCCGCGGCGTCCGAGTCCCAGGGTCCCAGGGTCCCAGGGTCCCAGGCCTTGGCCACGAGCCGGACGTGCAGAGCCTCGCGAAGCGGGGGCCCGGGGCGCTTCGAAGCTGCTCTCCTCTCTCCTCTCTCCTCTCCTCTCTGCCAAGGAGTTTTCCCGAGCAGGGGGGGCTACAGGCAAGCGGCTCGGATCTCCCGGATCGGGCCTTGGCCTGAGGAACTTGTACTGCCTGTACCGAAACAGAGTCAGCTCAAATCCGCTTCTTTCGCGGGACTTCGACAAGCGCAGTTCAGGAGGAGTGCGCCTCTTGGAGCACGCGGAAGCCATCCGCATCTTCTACAGGCACACCTCAGCAGCTTCAGCACAGGCACCTGGTCCTGGTGAGACTGACATCGGGGCCACGGCTCAAACGATGAAGACTGGGATATCTCGCTTCGCTAAGAAGGCCGAGGGCCTCAAGGCTCCGGTGCTCATCTTTCCCCCGCCGAAGGCCGCCTACCACTGCACCCCGCAAGGGGGGGNGGGGGGGGGGGGGCGGGGCACTCATTCTCATTCTGGAATGCCTTTGCCACTTCCACCGGCATCAGAAGCAGCACATCCTGATCTGCTTTGGGACCCGCTTCGTGATGATCGCTATTACCGTTCAAGGATTGTGGTTTGCCCGGGTGCGCATGTTGCAAAGTGGGGTGGTGGCGCTGCCGAGCTCCAGGCACTCCACAAGTCGGTCCCAGACCCCTGCAGACGCTATCGGTGCTGAGAGCTGTGCTGGAGTTCTGCTGCGGGGATCCTTTTGTTGAAAGGCCGGAGTAGGATCACAAAAACGGCCCCCACTGAGCCAAGGGCTAAGGTGACAATCTTAAAAATCTCAGGATCCCGAACATGGCTTGACGCCAGTTCTGGGGTGGATGCCGTGCGCCTGCGCCAAACCCGTCTAAATGGAAGATGCCTAACTTCTCGTCTTCCAGAGCACCTCCCATACTATCTGGCCCCTGCAGTACCAAAAACTTGAGACTTAAAAGCTTATCTCATGCTCGTCTCTACTCTACACTCGGCAGGCACCATGTAGGCCAAAAGACCCGAGGCAAATTTGAGGACTTCCCAGTACACCTGGGCAGCCCACGAAGTGGGTCCCTAAGATAATGCCGGACCCACTCCGAAGCAAAGCAATTCTCAGAAAGATGGGAAAAAACAACTTTGAACAGTCTCTCTTGATCAAGGCGTTTGCCTTGTCCAAGACTCATCACACTCGCGCTCAAGCTAGCAACCCTTGTGGCAGCGAGCTGCTGAATCGCTCAAGTGCAGCGAACACTTCAGAAAGTATTGTTGCTGGCCCTTCGCCCTTCCTCAAACGCGGCCTCGGTACGGCCTCAAAGGGCTTTTGAACCGAAGCCTCAGCCTCAGTGACGGCGGCCCTGACTCTGGACCAAGCTAGCCATCTCCCTCTTGGCCTCGGAAAGTCGAGCCGTTGAGCCCAAGAAATCAGAGAGGAGAGAGGGCTTCGAAGTTCTTTCTCTAACATTCGCCTGGAGCTTCTGCTTCAGCATGGAGCGCTGCTTCTCCTGAGAGCTTCTGAAAGCAACGCACAACACACCCAGTACGTGTCCGCCTGTCGGCTCTTGGAGATCTTCTTCTGCAGCTCTTCCGGGAAGGCAGCGCCCATGGACGGGTCCTCTTGGGAATCCAGCTGCCAGCTGCGTAGTGACATCACCGGAGATGCTTCTGCGGCAAAGCCACCACCACGCCAGGGCTGCTTCGTGCAGCCATCTTCTTCTGCAGCTCCTTCTTCATCTCCTGCACGCACATGTCTCATGGGCACTGCAGGCGGCTGTTCTGGCTCCCACCTCTCGCT
Organism: Symbiodinium sp. clade A Y106; assembly: GCA_003297005.1. Taxonomy (NCBI): domain Eukaryota; class Dinophyceae; order Suessiales; family Symbiodiniaceae; genus Symbiodinium; species Symbiodinium sp. clade A. The sequence continues at coordinate 102,861 of BGNK01000377.1, read as the reverse complement.
GCACACGCTTGATCTCAAAGTCCAAGATCTCGTCCTCTGCCACAGCAAGGGAGTCCCTGAAGTTTGGAGTTCCCGCGGCGCTGACATCATCCGCTCTCCTCGTCCAGCTCGTCTGGGCTGCACTCCTCCTCGGGCTCCACCTCGGCCTGCAGGGCCGCCCTTTCTTTGAAGGGCACGCTCCCCGGCTCAGCTCCCAGCCGCCGAGACGCCGAGCCGCGCCTTCATCAGCAGCAAAGCTTCGAAGTCCTCCACCGGCAGCTCGTCCTCAGGTCTCATGCCCAGCTGCATGTAAAACATCAATTCTTAATGAAATACATGACCATTCAAAATACATACATACATACATACATATATACATATATATATATATATATATGTACGTAGGACCTTTAGGGTCTAAATGGCGTAGGGCTCTGCTCTATGTATAATATACACGCGTATATATACGGAATTAACAAAAAAATCTAAATACAGCAAATTCTGTAAATTGTTACATCGTCCGGACTAAAACATTTTACAAAATTTATATACGGTAAATTCTGTAAATTTCAAATTCGTCCGGAATTAAAAAAAATAAAGACTCTACAAAGTAAACTCTTTAAATTCTTTAAACTTTTAAATCGCCCGGAATTAAGAATGTAAAAACATTAAAGACGGCAAATTCATTAATTTAATTCGTCCGGAATTAAAACAAGTCAAAGAATTTAGAAGATTTAAATACTGTAAAGTCTTCAAATTCTCCAAATTGTTAAATTGTCCGGAATTAAGAATTTAAAGAATTTCAAGAATTCTAAAAATGTAAATCTTTCCAGCTGGACCCTAGCCCAGGTCCCAGCCTCCGGCCCCAGCCCACGGAATTGGATGTTTTCGTTCTTTAAATTCTCTAAATGTTGAAATCGTCCGGAATTAAAAATGTAAAGAATTTAGACTATTTAACTCATTAAATTTGTAAATCGCCCGGAATTTCAAATTTAAAGAATGTAAAAATTGAAATACAGTAAATCTTTAAGTTCTTTAAATTTTTACATCGTCCGGAATTAAAAGATGCAAAAAAAATCAAGAATTTTACAAATTTAAATCTTTGCAGCTGGACCCTAGCCCAGGTCCCAGCCCACGGAATTAAATCTTGCAAATTCTTTACATTCTTTAGTTTTTTTAATCGTCCGGAATACAAAAATTTGAAGAGTTTAAGAATTTAAATACGGTAAGTTCTGCAAATTTCTAAATCGTCCGGAACTAAAAATTTACACCCACCGGCCCAGCTCACCCACCAGGCCAGCCGCCAACTCAGCCACAGCCCGCCCCACGCTCACAACCCACAGCTCAGCTTCCCAGACCCCCACAGCCTCAGACCCAGCCCAGCCCAGCCAGCCCAGCCACAGCCGCAGCCGCTAGGACGGCCGTCGTGCCAGTCACAGAGACTGATAAGATGGTGATCGCATGGTTGTGTGGATGTTGGGGCGGGGCGCTGAAAGGTCTGGTCAGTATGACGATGACGGTCATGAATGGCACGGCGAGGATGAGTCTTTCCTATCTACTACTCCTGCTAAAACACTAGTGACTATTGTCTTACACTTTGCTCTTCGCTTGCTCGGCCTTCTGCTTCTCCAAGCACTTCTGCTCTTCCTCCTCGCGCCTCTTCCGCTCTTCCTGCCTCGCCAGCTTCCGAATCGCCTTCTCCTGGCATTCGCAGACGCTCGCAGCAGCCGAAATGTCACTTTCGCATAAGGGAGCGGAGGAGGAGGAAGGGGGATACACCAGTCAAGGAGTATACCGCGTACACATAGCAGAGCACAAGAACCACCCGGCAGCCACAAGCCCAACTACGGCCCAACATCAACTGTAGCCGCGGGTGGCTACGGCGATAGGGTTCTCTTCGGCACCTCCTCGTCCTGCTTCTGGATGGCCAGATCGAGCATCTTCCGTGCCTCGCGCTCCTCGTCTTCGCGCCGCTGCTGCTCGCCTATCCCCAACCAAAGCAATGGCACACTCTCCGTCTCCGTATAGGGCTCAAGCCGCCGCCGCCAGCCAGGGCCCCGGCGTGCTGCTTCCTCCTCTTCCTTCTCGCGGCGCTCCTCCTCCTGAAAGACTGAGCTTATCTGAGCTTCGAGAAGAGATGAATGAGACAGAGAGTCGGAGACGAAAAGAGAGAGAGAGAGAGCGAGCGCGACCGTCAAGTCTCTATGTCAAGCTCTCGTCTGCTGAATCTTCGCCGGCTCTTCGTCCTCACGTTGCTTGCGCAGGCGCTTGAGCTCCGCAATCTTCTGCTCCTCCTCTAGAGCGGCTTAGGGCGACTTAGTGACTAGGGCGGTGTTGGCACGGCTCTGCAAGATCTTTTGGAAGAGCTGGGCCTTCTTGCGCTGCTCCTCGATCTGCCGCTGCCGAGCGGCCACCCGGGCCTCCCGTCACGTGGCACCCAACCGAAAAGCTTGCAGGGCCCAAGGCCCGGCACGGAAGACGGAACTGCCCGGCACGTCCGGCCTCCTGGGCCGTTGCCTGAAAGCGTTTCACAAAGAGAAAAAAAAAGATCCGAGCGCCGCCCGCCGCCCGCCAGGCCTCGGCCTGGGCCGTCGGCGTCGACGCGGTCTCCTCCGATCGGAGCGCCACACCACACCCGCCGGTCCGGTTAAAAGCGAGACGCTCACACCCTGCGCCGCGGCAAGGGCCTTCTTCTGCTCCTTCTGCCGTGCCAGGCGCGCCTCCTGAAGCACACCGACTATGGCCCACAACCCTTGAAAGCCCCAAGCCCTCCACCCCTGAACCCCCAACATCCCCCAAGCCCTTCCCTTATTTGCATCTGTAGAAAGAGCTTAAGGAGCACTAGCTGGACTCGGCGAGTCCTCGCGCCGCTTCTCGGCCTCTTTCGCCGCCGTGGCTGCCGCTTCCTGGCCCGAGGCTTTAGGGACTTTAGGGTGAGCTGGCAGCTGGAGCAAGCTGGAGCATGCCGGCGCCTCGGCTTGCTGCACCTCCTGTTCCAGCACGTCGGCCCAGGAGGGGCCCGAAGACTTCACCGGGGTGGGGTGGCTCACGGGCTCGATCTTGGCCTTCAGGAGATAGTGCACGGACGGTTGAAGAGCAAAACGATCTGTGGATGAAGTATGGCAAGTACGATGTGAAGAGATGTGCTCCAAGGTTTAAGGCTCTCAGGAGTCCCTGCGCCTTGGGCTCCGTGTCTGTGGTCTCCTTGACCGCCTTGGCCTTCAAGGTCTTCATCTCCTCCAGCAGCTCCTGCCACAAAGAAGTGGAACTACCGAAGAAGCGGTGTTAGGGAAGGACTCTTGCCTGATTCCTTTTCTCTGCACCGGCCAGGCGGGTCCTCAGCGCCTCGGCGAGAATCGAAGAAGACGGGAAGTCCCGCAATCCGCAATACCATCCCCTAGCGGCCCTGGCGCATCCCCTGTAGCCCCGCCTGGATCTCTTTCTCGCCTTGGCCCTGGCTTTGGCCCGGGGCGGGGCGGGAGCGCTCCGTTTGCAGTGCCACCAGCTTGGACATGGCGGCCCTCGGAGAAGGCAAGGCCGCAAGGCGCCGCAAGGCGCCGCAAGGCGGCAAGGAGGAGGAAGCAGCTAAGCAGCTACAAGTACCTGTAAGTAGCGAATTTCGAATCGCGTCCAAGAGGCTCCGCCCGATGCTCGGAAGCCTTGGCCTCGCCTCCCATGAGCAGCGAAAGGCGTGCTAGTAGGGGTAGTGACCACGGAAGGAACGCAGGAAGGAAAGAGGAGGAACCTTAACTCCTCTGGCCGTAATGCACCTTGGACCGACGATTGGAAGTAGCCGGAGCCAGAAAGACTGATACCTACTCACTGGCAGGATGTACACGACTGTGAGGCGAGGCAATGCCCAGCACACTGTATTCTGCTGGCCTCCCAGCATTCATGCCAGCTCGAATGAATGCAAAGTTTCGCGCCGTCTATGAGAGAAAAACACAAATTAAAAATTTATTGGAGGTGAGAGAGGGAGGTCCAGCCCGAGTTCCCTTTTATTGCCCGCCCTTCGCGCCCGGCCTTTGGCCTTCTCCAAGTCCTGACATCCGGCCGCGGAATTTGGGGTTCGGACTTAGTACTTACAGCAAGACTTAGGGTTTCACAGCTTGCAGCGTTTAGGCATCAGGCCCTCAAAGAAGAAACCCGCTCCTGCTGAAGGTCGTTGACCTTGCGCCGCAGCTCTCCTGCCTCCACCGCTGCTTTGGCGATGGCCTGAACAGCCCAACTGGTACAAATACAAAGGGGCCAGGCTTTCTGCCGAGTCCGTGAGGCAACACAGAGGCCGCGGGCCTCCGTGAAGGAGGTTTGGGCCTTGCTCAGCTCCTGTAAAGGAAGCGCATCCGAAGCCCGCGGTTTCCCACTTGGAAATTGGAAAGACAAGAACTCACCGGTGCAGAAGCTCCTGCTGCGCTGCCTTGTGTGCCTGCTGGGCCTCCTCCTTGATCGCTGCCTCTGCAGCAGAAGCTCTCCATGAGATATGAGAGTGCTCCAGGCTCCATCTTCGGCCTCCAGCTGTGTCCGAAGCTCCTCCAAGAGAGAGCACAGCTGCGAAGCTTGCTCACAGCTCCCAGTGCTGTGCTGCAGAAGCTTGCCCAGCCGCACGGCCGCACCTCCACCTTGGACTGGGCCTGAGCCGCCTCCTGCGCTGCACGTCACTGGTCAATGCTTCTCATGGTGCGAGTAGTGAGTAGGATACCGCTCATGTACAAGATGATCATGGCAGCATCGCACACCGCTGTGCTCCTTGGGTGCCATGTTGTGGATCTGAACACGGCGCTGATGGACGGGGGCAGTGCGAAGTGAGCCCGGCGAGGGTCTCTTGAGCTGAGAGCCGTCTTGAGACAGGCTAGGCTTCGGCAGTGAGAAGACCCCATGCTTCATCCCATCCCATCACCAAATCACCAACTTCAAGAAAAGGAGCCTTTTGGGTGAGGTCCAACTCCTTGAGCTCTCGGGCCTTCGCAGCTTAGAGTCTTAGAGATATCTCAGACTCAGACGTCGCAGCGACCGAGCAGCGAGCGCTGCCCTCCGCAATTCGGCGGCAGGCGCCCCGCAAGGCCTGCGCTGGGTTTCGACACTGCGCTGCATTTGTGGGGCGGCTGGGGCCCTTGGGCGCATGCCAGGAAGTCGCAGGGAGCCTCGGACTCGCGACACTCGCAACAGTCGAAGGACGCCCCCGTTCGTGCCTGCACGGCCTGCCAGCAGGACCAGGCCTGGCTCCAACAGAAAATAGAAAAGGCCAGCACCGAAGCCCACCGAAGTGAGTCTCAACGGTTGCGCCTTCACTCCCAGGAGTGAAGCAGAGATCGGCTGCAGAAGCTCCTGCGGCACGGGGCACAACAAGACATGACACAAAGAAGCTACGACTAGTGACGAGTGCTACACAAGCTTCCGGCCTCCGGTATCTGGCTCCACATCAATGGCTTGGCTCCTGCGACATCTACAAACTGCTCCTGTCGTCAACACTGAATTCCGAGACCAGTTCCCAGCTTGCTTCTTGGAACGGTGCTGCTGGCCGGTAGCGCACGGATTCAGATCCCGCCACCAGGCCAGCTTCAACGCACGGCGTGAGGGCCCCATGCTCTTGCAAAAGCCTCGCCCCAAATAGTTTTTGTGCCGATGCAGAATAGCGGGCAACCACAAAAACTACCAACGCAGACGACCACGGCCACACTGCTTCCCCCACAAGTACTGGCGTCGCAGGTGCAACCACAAGACTTAACCTGTCGCGCAGACCTAGACGAACACCAACCAATTCTCTACACACCGAACCAGAGAACTCGTGGTGTGTACCACAGTGTCTGAAGCATGTAGAAATCTGTAATCTCGGTATGCACAGAACGACATTCGACATGGCAAAGTGTTCTTGTGCATGCGCCAGGTACGACCAGCAGAAAGTATGTTTAATATATAGATGCATAGAAGAGCGGCCTCGGTATTGATTGCTTTGATGCCTTTGTGTTACGGACTGCAGGGACCCGGACTTTCTGCTCACGGCTCTCGCTCTCGCTCTCCCTTGACAGCTCGGGCTGACAGCATGGGTAGCATGTTGCAGCTGTAGCACCTTTTTTGGGGCCGCAGACAGGGCCGAGGTTCCGGAGCGCGACAGCGCAGGGCACGCTGGATCGCTGGGAGCTGGAAGCATACAGGAGCTTGGGAGCAAGGCTTGTCAGACGGAAGCAGACAGCTAGGAGCACTAGGGTCTCAGAGACCTTTTGGAGACTGAAGTGACCGCAGCATGCCCTGACCATGGCCGGCTCAGCGTGCCGAGAGTTGCGCCAGCTTGGGCCACCGCATCGCACACCTACAAAAAAAAGCCACAGAACCTCGGACCTCGTCCTTTATGTGCTCTAGTGTGCCAGCCTTGGGTCGATCTTTCCGAAGATTTTGCTGCCTGAGCCGCAATTGCAACGAACACCGACCCATCCCAACGTCACCACAACCCTGGGATCCGGGCCAACTGGATTTCCCTCCTTGTCCACCTCAACATTCAATCGATTCAATGTTGCTTATTTGCATCTCTGCGTCTGTCCGTCGGTCCGTCCGTCTGTCTCTGTCTGTCTCTGTCTGTCTGCCCGGCTGTCTGTCTTTGTCTCTCTATCTGTCTCTGCCTGTGTCTGGCTGTTTGACTGCCTGCCGACTGCTGAGTGCCTGCTGCGTGCCTGCTGCCTGCTTGCTGTCTGACGGCCTCATAGTCTTTCCAAGTTCATTCAGTCACTGTCTGTCAGTCGTTGGTTCCAGCCCGTTCCAGCCTGAATATCTGTTTTACTTTTAAATGTCGGTGGAATGGATCTTCGGCGGATATGAGATCATGCAGACTTGATGTACATGTGGGCTCTCTTCTCAAGCTCAAGACTGCCCCCCCCCTAGACGCCTGAGCAACCCCTCTCTCAGCATCCTGCAAGCACGCCGCAGTTCGTGTCGAAGGCGTGGCTGAAGCCGTTACCCAGCGGCTCCGGTGTGTTCTTGGAGCGGGCTTCGGCGGCTTCGGGCTTTGCACTTATCTTTAAGATGCCCAGGGCATCCCAGCGTGCCGCTTCGGGATTTGGGAGACTTAACGTTGACCTCTGCCAAGCTGCCAAGCCTCTTGGCCTCTTGGCCTCTTGGCAATTGCAAGCCTGGCCTATGGGCCTATGGCCTATAATAAGCCTGAAGCTCTCGGCCGTTGCAGCCCAACGGCCCTGCGCATGCGGGTGACGATTGCTCGAAGTACCTTGTTCTTGGGACCACCTGTTCGGCCAACCACAACGACCTCAACAGAAGAAGAGCCAGCTGAGGTGCTACAGTACGTCGCCGCGGCTCTGCCGTTTCTCAGGCTCCGGCCACATCTCCCGGCTCCACAGCTCGAACTTGTGGCTTGATACCTTTGCCCACCACGCTCATGATCTTCATCTTGTAGGCCTCAGTACGAAATCATGTGCGCGCTTCTTTGTCTCACAGCACGGCTTGTTTTTGACGGGCCAAGAGACTCCGCTGTTGTCCTGGCACATCAGGACGAAGTCCTTCGAGGGAAGCAGCGATCCAAGCCTCGCTATGCATGCGAAGTCAGTATGACATAGACAGATGCACTACAAGTAGCTCTTTAGTCTTTCCTTCCTTGCTATCAGGCGCCCGACATCGCCACCAGCCCCAGGAGGAGGGTGGGCACCTTGCACTGCAGAGAAGAGAACTGGATATGTACGACATGGAGGAACTTGCTTTCGTTGCTGGGGGTGCGCCATCACCAGCCGACGAGCCGCACTGCTCGTCCTGGGCCTCGGAGGCTTTGACGGCTTTGAGCCTGAAATGGCCCTTTATTTTGGAGCTGTTTGGGCTCGGTCTCTGGCGCCATCGCGGCCACTGCACCCGGATCCCACCTGGACCTGATCGACGGTCACCAAGAATCTGAAACGAGACGTGGCAGTGACCAGAGCTGACCCGCTTGAAAGCGCCGGGTTCTCAGGGCCCCGGTCACCAAGCTGAGCCAAATCCGGCTGCGGCACAGAAATGTGACCGACTGCAGGTCCCTGCCATGCTGCCATGCTGCTAGGCCATGCTTGGCAATGTTTGACCTTTAAAAGGCGACGGCCCTGCGTCCTTGCTGGCCTTGCTGCAAGTTGCACGGCAGCAGACTCGCGCTGCTCCTCTGAGTGTCCGAAACCAGAGAAAGGCATTTAGCCAACATTCTGAACAATCAACCGGCCTTCCATGGCTACGGCACCGGCTGTGCAAGCCGCAAAGTGGAGCAGAACGGTGAAGATTTGGCTGCGCTAAATGGAAGAGTTTGTCGCTAGACTCTAGACTCCTGGCAGCTACAGTTGGACTCAGACTTGCCGAAGCGACTGCTGAAGAGCGCATGTGATGTTCTTAAGCTCCTCCCCGGGGTGTCCCTGAGCCGACGGCTACGGCAAATGAGCCGACCTGGACCTTAAGCCGTCGGATGCAGGACCCCCGTCGTTCGATCGCCTATAGACCAGGAAGTCGTTCAGGAGGAGGACCGGTGCAACCACGGGCCCGTTGAGAAAGATCTCGGAAAACTCTGCCGCGGACCGGACAGCGTGTTTATGTGCGGCGATGTGCGGCGCCTCCTGACGTAGGTTGGCCCTGGCCACTCTGCAGACCGACGCAAGGCGCTTTCGTTCCTGAAGCGAGCAGACGGAAAGCCAGGGGCCCTTGGCAGCCTTGGCACTTCCATGCATTTGCCCCCCGGCCCGCACGGCCCCGGCTCTCCTCACACAAGGAGCAGGCGACGGAATCATCGGCCTCTCGAACTCGCCGCCACGACAAGACAAGAGAGCAGTGACCGTGGCCTGGTAGGGAAGGCAAAGCTCGGAGACCAGCCCCTCCCTCTTCAGGTAGCCGAAGACCTTAAGAGCTATAGGACTTGAAGGCTTCAAGTCTACCTGTCGCGCCCAGAGAGGGCCCTCTGCGGCTCTTCCTGGCCCAGGCGCCTCACAGTGTCCAGGGTGCCACCCCTGCAGCCTCTGCTGAGTGGCTCACACCTGCTCGCTACATCTCGCTGCTCACGACGACCGAACCGAAGCAACCACAGAATATGGCCCCCTTCAAAGCTGGGCTCATAACGACAGGAGTTGCTGCGGCGACAGCCTCAACCTCACAAGTCTGCAGGCTGATACGGGCTGCAACTCATTCCGACGGACAGGACGCCCACCCGCCGTAGTCCTTGGGGCTTGCGATGCAGAACCTGTCGGTGAAGAGACTGCGCCGGAGTCCGGGAGCCACGCGCGTTAGAAAAAGGCGCCTCTTGCTCATGGCACCGGCTACGGCGATGGCCCAGCTGGCGGAGCCTAGGGCCATCACGCAGTGAGGTTTTACTCTCGCTCACGTCCTCCTGAGCTCCGCTGCAGTTGCCCATGTCGTAAACATTCCTCCCGAAACAAGCTGGCCACCTCAGCTGGCAGCGAAGTCTTACTAAACAAGCCATTCGGGCTGGATTCTCGGCACCGGCTTTTTCCGAGAATCGAAGTCCGTTGGCAACTCCACGGACGCCGGCAGCATGCAGTCTGGGATGCCACCTGAAGGAAACAGCTCGACCTCCAGTGCCTCCAGCCTACAGCACTCAGGCCGCCTCAGGCCCAGACTCGCTTGAGAAACACTGATCCCTCCCAATTGCTGCATCTCACCGATTCTCCAGCCCTCAGGAGCCGAGAGAGCTGAGCAGTGACGAGCTCGGAGGTTGGAAATTCAGACACTAGCAGCGACAGCATTGTAGCATCCTGCCCCCAAATCATAGCCCTGATGCCACGTCAATGTCCAAGGTAAAAGGTTTAGGGGTTTGACAAGGGTATAATTTCGGTATAATGTATATGGGGTTGAGCCCATGCTGGACCTCGAAAAAGCGCGCTGCGCCAGCGCTCCAGGTCCGCGCCTACACAACAGAACTTTGGAAACAAAGCGTCATGCAAAGCTGAAAGGTGTAAAACACTACTGTCGGTCCAGCTTTTGATCCATGTGTTGGCATATGCATATGTCTATGTCTAGGTCCATGTCGATGTCTATGTCTAGGTCTGGCTGCGAGGGGGGCTGGCGGGTTGGCGCGCACGCACACACACACACACACCTACAGAGATAGATAGATGGATAGATAGATAAATAAACACACTATAATGTACTATAAAACAACATACAATAGTACAAGAGAAGAGAAGAAAGACAAGAGAAGGGAAGAGAAGAGAAGAGAAGAGAAGGCAATTGTATATCATGCATCATGACATACTAGGTAATACATTCAGATATTAGGTATTCCCCTAAATTGTATGTTATCACACAATGAGATACACTAGAACATAATGCATTTGCGTAATAGAACATAGTATAATGTATAGTATAATACAACAACATATTTCATGTTGCAGTATGATGCAAATGAATCTACAGCATACAAGCAGTACAACATAATACACTGTAACTGCAATCTATAACCTAATTTACTATATTGTAGTCTATTGTAGTATATAATACTGTTTAGTGATTAGTGTCATGTTGCAGATACAGTGGCAGTGATGAATGAAACTGAGGGTACGAAGATGAACCACTGCCACTTAGACCTCTTGCTTGCTGGTGCGAGTCCCATGTTGAACTACTTTTCTTGCGGTTTCCGCTCTCTCTTAGGGCGCTTGCGTTGAGGTTCACGTGGTCGATGACGCTTTGGTCATTCACCTCACAAGCACTCTCAGCACTGGAGCCCGGAGCCCGGCCGCTTTGCCCGAAAGTCCGGCTGGGTGCCTGGCCAGCGTCTCCAGCAGACCTGAGAGCTGAGAGTCTGGGGCGGAAGGCTGGGAGGAACGGGCAGCGGCAGCGCCAGCGGAAGAGGCGTGAGTCGAGGTTCCTCTGTTCCTCTGCACTCGGTGCATGACCCTGCTCTGGGCTGACCAGAACCGCTGCCTGATTCGCAGGAGATACACTCCGACTGGCTTGTACCTTTGCCTCCGGGGCCACGGCACAGGCAAACAAGACGCTGAAGGCCTCAAACAAGGTCTAAGACGAGGGGTCGAGCAGAGGGGCCAAAGCTCTCCCTAACTTTGAGGCCCAGGGCCCAGGCTGTGCCCCCCAGCCAGATCCCATATTGCCATTGCCATTCCCTCGGAGTTAGGCTGCGTATGCCTACGCAGCCTACGCAGCCTACGCAGGAGCCTCCCATATCACTGAGCCCTCCGGCCTCTTCCCGCTCCGGAGCGGGGCTCTGCGCGGCGGCCCTTCGGCCTTCACCTCTGCGTGTAGCAAAGCGAACACAGAGTGCTGGGACTGCTGAGACTTGCCCCTTGCCCCTCCCAGAGGATGCTCTTGCTACTTGAAGCGCTCGTTGCTCTGGTCTTTGCTGATCTGGTCGTCTGCCTCTTCTCACTTGCTCTCGGCTTTTGCCGCACTGCAGCTGGACTCCTGGCCGTTCCATCGCGTTTTTAAATGTCTTGCTTGGCCATCATCAAGATAGATCATCAGCATACTCAAACATCACCAGACCCGTCTGCTACGTGTACTCACCGGACATCACTTCGATGAGGCCCGCGCCATCGTTCCGCGCCGGCGTTCCGATCACTTCGGGCGGTTTTGCGGTTCAGAACGGAGCAGGCGCAGCAGACTCTGAGCGCTCCTTCCAGAGAGCTATTTGCTGTGGCCATCGCAATTGCCGCCGTGGCCGCCGTGCCATCGCCCGAAGGAACTCCGGAATTGCCAAAACATCCCTTTCTTCACTGGCGGTGGTGACAGTGGTACACGTCTTGCTGTGCCTAGTGTCCTGCGTGACTCCACTCTGCAAGCGCCAAAGAAGCTTTCGACGAGATCGGATTCAGATGATCCGGTCAGCGTGAAACGGTCAAGATGGCCGTCTTAGCACAAGCTGGGAGACCTTTTTGCATGCACATTTCCTTTAGGAGTCTGCACAAGCATTGGACCTGCATGATTTGCAGATCAACGGCCGCCCAGGCCCCTCATCTGAATGAACCTGAAACCATAATTAAGAACTTCATAGCTTCTCGGTGCTACGCTTCCCTTGTCTGTTTTCTGCTGAGTGCCAAGGCTGCATGAAGTCCTCGAAGCTGAGTTCCCCATCGCCGTCCATGTCAGCCTCATCTGGACGCTTGCAGGATCTGCCGCGCGCAGGCTTTCCCCAGCCCCCGGGCCCTAGCCTCTTTGACCATCTCTTCGATCTCCTCGTTTGTGACCTCCCAAGCTGGGAGCTGGGATGAGATTCGTCTGGGCTGGAACAGAAGCTCTCTGTCTGCTGGTCGCGAGGAATCTCCAAGCGATTGTGGGATCTGCCCGCATCTGTGCCTTCTCGCCGAGGCTGTTCATCACGTGCTTCAGCTCGCTCGGGGTCACCTTACCACCTGCGACAGCTTGGCATCACACTCCAAGATCACGACTGTGATGTGCGGATGTACGGTTCGTATGCCGCTTTGGGGCGCCGAAAGCCCCCGGCTCTTGTCGCGGTCGAAGACCATGAAAGCCTCGTGCATCTCCTGCAGAGAACACCAGGACGGGAACGCGGCCCGAAGAAGCCCCCAGGCGCGGCCCTTGCGCCTCAGCCGAGTCCAAATCGTGGAGCTTGGCCGCCATCAGCTTTAGGAACCTTCAGAAGCAAGGCCGAAGACGTAGGAGGGGGCATCATCGCTTGGGAGCGAGCTCCGGGAACTCGATGGTTCCACTGCCGTCCTGGCCCGTGTCTCCGTCAGCCAAGAGTCCCCAAAGGCCAAGACTTGAAGAGAGCCTCATATACACGATCTACGAAAAACAATCGAGGCGCGACTGCGCTTCGGCAACTTCTAGCTCCGTTGGAACACCCCCGTAAGCCTATAAACCCATCCAAAACCCATTTAGAAGCGAAAGCTCCAAGAGATTCCGAACTTTGAGACTGGCCAGCGCGAACCTCATCGGCCTCCCCCACCATGGCCTTCAACTCCTCAGAGGTCCTGGGAAATGAGATTTCAGGAGCGGAGAGGAGCGGAGAGGCGGAGAGCTGAGCTGCTCTGAGGATGTGAGGCTCCAGGCCTGTGGGTCTAGGAGTCTAGGAGTCTACTAGAGTCTACCAGTCTACCAGGCACCGGATAGGACAACCCAGCTGTTTCGCACCAACTGTCAGAACGAAGACTGGCTTCTAAAAAGCACATTGCCGAAGAAATATCCCCATGCTCCAGGAGCGACACAGCCACCGGTCACGTTTACCAAGAGCAGCCCATCTATAGTACTAGTACAGCTTGAACCGGTCCAAACCTGACTCGGAAGAGCATAAGCCACTCACCGTGCTTTTCTCTTGCCATGTCGCTTGTGTCTATTTCGTATCCTGATTTTTCATTTTGTTTCTTGGCTTGGCGCCCGGCGGCTTGCGGCCGAGGGCTTTCAGCACGACCCCCAGCTCGTCACTAGAGATGCGGCCATCGCCATCCTCGGCCGGGAAAGATGAAAGTTCCAATTCATCTGTTCTGTGCCTGATCTTTTTCCCCACATCAGTGCAACCCGCCCCCAGAGCCAGAGATGCTTGCCTTGTCGAAAAGCCCAAAAGCTTCTTGGAACTCTTCCACCTGCGCCTCGGAGGTTTACACAAAGCAGAGGAGAGGAGAGCGCTGTGGAGCGAGCATGTATTTCTTCCACCGTCCCGAGGAGCGGCACTTCTGTCAGCGAGATGGCTTTGCTTTGGAGGTCCACCTGAAGAGGGCATCATCAGGGTAGGTCACCGAAGTGCTGATGGGAGTGGTGATGGCGACGACGACAATGACGATTGCGGATGACACGATGGTAATCATCACAGCGTCGGGACGGTTGCCATCGAGGTGACGTAGTGAGGCCAGCGGCTTGAGTCTGCAGAAGAAGAGAAAACGGAACAAACTGTGCTAATGATGATAACAAGAATTTTACCGGCGAAGACCTCGTGAAGCAAGGCTCATGGCTGTCAAGGCTTAAATAAACCAGAAGATGAACTTGTTGGCTCTTTTTTGTGCTTTCCTTTTGCCATGCTTGCCGAGTGCGGAGCTTTCGGTGGCCGGCAATTCCCGCGCAGCCGCCAAGAGGGCTCAATGCTTCGCAACTGCAAAATTTCGTTGCCGGGGCCTTTAGGGCTGGTCCACGACGTGCCGGTTTGCCGCTCCTGCTCCTACTCCGACTCACTACTCCTGCACCTACTCCTACTCCTACACCGACTACTGCTACTGCTACTGCTACTGCAACAACAAGTTGTGTGGTTTTCGTCAACAAGACGATGTTTCGGACTGTATGTTTTTAAATAGTTCTTTGTCGATTTGTTGGTGAAGTTTTTGCGGAAGTGTCGCAAATACCATGTTTTTCGTCTTTGCTTTTTGTTGATTTTTAGGGTCAGTTGCGAAGTTTTTGTCTTAAAAAACTCGAGGTTTTTGCATGGTTGACGTTTCAAAAGTGAAGCAACAAGAAGCGGCAACAAGGGCTTCACAGAGCAACCGGCAGCGTTCGAGAAGTAATTAATGCAACAACAGAAACAGAAGACACAAGCCGCATTCGCATGGACGTCATCNCCCCCCCCCCCTCCCCCGCACAGAGCTGAAAAACAAATGCAAGTCTAAGCTGGCATGTGCAAAAAGTCGACAGTCGGCAAAAACACCGCAAAGAACTGGGAGATATCCGTCTCCTTGGTGATCACCGGGATGCTTCAGGAAAGCGCAAGCTGGACCTGGCGGCAGCCGTGGCACTGATGAGAGTGCCGCAAAATACCGAATTCCCATTGCTGGAGTCCGGGCAGCCAAGGAGTTCCATGAGAGCGTGGCGGAGGCCCCGGGAACTTCGTGTTCTACCATGCGGAGTGGCTCAGGCTTTCAGGTGTTTCCTCCCGGAATTCGGCTTCGCACATCCATCGCAACCTGTGTGACATCCTCCGTCTGATGCACAGCTACGATCAGGTCGACTGCTCGGCTCTTGCGTGTTGGTGAGACATTGGTGCGTTGGCTGGTCCAGACGGGGCTGGCGGTGGAGAGGTCGCCGGCTCAGCCGGATTATTCTGGATTGGACATTGTGGCGGGCACTGCCACACTCCCAGACGGAAGAGCATCTACTTCTAAGTTTTCGGAGTGGCTCGCAGCTCGGCTGAAGGACAGGGCGGCCATCTGGAAGCAGGAGAGGCTGTACAAGGCGGAGCGCAAGAACCTTTTCGTGAAGAAAAATCATGTGCTTGATGATTCTTCGGATGGCAAGCAAAAGAAGGGGAAGGCCGACAAAGGCTCCGGTTCGGCCGGAGCCGGGGCGGCTGCGTAAGCTCTTTGTTGTCGAGGTTCAGCCGGGGGCGCCCTTTGATGTCGCCCCGGGCCTCGACTATGACGCCGGCTAGTACAGATGCCTGGCCTGAATTTGGAATTCGTTTCGAAAAGCATGGGGAACCTTTCCCTCTTCCGCGGCTTTCTCGAGCGGCGGGGCATGGTGGGGGCCCGGTGCACGCGCTGAAGCGGCGAGTGGATGGGGCTGTGGAGGCTCTCAATGGACTGGCATCAGTACCTTTTTCTGGAAACCTGCCGCTCACTCAGTCCCAAGAGTGGATCCTGAATGACGTGCGGCGGCGGGTTTCTTCTTTTGGGGATTCGCCACAGGAACTAGACGAGGATGTGGCGATCCGCGACCTTTCCACAAGGGGCAACCTCTACTCAGGGGAGGCTGCGCATCTGGCCGACTACGACATTTCAAAGATCAGAGTTCTCCGACGCCGTCGTCCCGTTCTTCCTGCAGTTGATCTTCTACCAGAACATGCCGCGACCTACCTGCGCCACTTTGCCGACCTCATTGAGAAGTCGCCTTCGGAGATGGAGGCCACTCGCGAGGACGGCTGATCAGGCGGTCATGCGCTTATGTGGTTGGAGGGCGAATGGTGTGGAGACTTAGGCACATCCGCACCGAGCATAATCCTGCTGATTCTGATAAGCCTTCCCGGATCTTCGACCCGAAACCTGGACCCTCGACTCGGACGACGTTTGCCAAAGCACCTCCCCTTTGTGGTCATGTAAAACCGTCCTCTTTCGAGCAACATGGAAGCGGTGGGGCATTCAGCGGTACGAGTCCTTCGGGCTCTGGGCTCAAAGGGATCGCGGCTTGGGAGCTCTGTTGCGGGACTGCAAGCCTCACACGGGCACTTCGTCGTGGGGGAGTGTCGTGTTTCAAGCCTGTTGATGTGTTAAGGCATGAGTACCATGACCTGACCCATCCTCCAATCCAGCACGTGATCTTTGACGCTATTGGTGCCGGCTTGTTGTGGTACGTTCATCTTGGCACACCTTGCACCATTTGGAGTCGGACTCGGCATAACATCAAAGATGTCAAGAAAGCTCGGGCCAAAGAAAGAGTTGGCGTTCAACTGGCAACCTTCAGTGTTCGGGTTGCATGGCGATGCCTGGATGCTGGAGTTGGCTTCACAATAGAAAACCCTAGATCTTCCTTGATTTGGAGTCTCGGTCCATGCAACAGCTTTTGCGAGACAGCAGGGTGTTCTTCATCGTCTTTGACGCATTCATGCATGGTGCTAGAAGTAAGAAACCCTCGGCCATCCTCACGAACATCCCTGAACTTGTTTGCCGCTCCTGCGATGGACATCCCTCTGAGGGGCTCGTGGAGAGTCAAACGCGGGGATCAGTGGGTGTCAGAAAATAAAACTCTGACTGCTGGGGGCTACAGTCCTTCACTTTGTCGTCACTGGGCAGCGGCTCTAGCGAGCATTGCGCCCGACAGCTCTCGTCGGTGCGACTGAGGTCTGGTTCAGAAGGTCGATGTCCAGCTTCAGCATGCCAATGGACGACCTCGCTCTGCGGTGGGCCCGGTCGGGCCGGCGGGCTCCGGACCCGTCACCAGCGATGACGTCGAGCATCTCATTGACGCCGGCACTATCTTCGGCCAGCATGCCAAAGAGGAGGCCCATCGCATCTTTGGAGGAAGCTTTAAGGCCTTCTACCCCATACCGGCAGGCAAAGAAGAAGTCCAAAGCAAAAGCCAAACCGAAAGTAGATCTCTACGGCAGGGAACTACCCGCATCTTTGAGGTTGAGTGAGGGTCGCCAAGGTTTCTCAGATACATGACCTGGATGTTTGATCATGAAGATGTTGAACCGTGGGCGGCGACTTACCTTGTCTACGGTCTTCAGTTGCTTCGATGTGATGTTGCAAAGCAGGATTTTCTGCCGAACTCCAAAGAAGCGCTGGCTGGTTGGAAGAAGCTGCGACCTGGGTCGACGCGTTTACCCGTGCCCGAGGAGTTCATATATGACATTGCTCTAGCGCAGTTTCAGTGCACCTCAGGTTGGGTCTGGCTGTGCTGGTACAGCTGGACGGCTATCTGAGGCCAAGCGAAGTCCTCTCCTTGACTCGGGAACACCTTGTTCCTCCATCAGGACCCCGTTACTCTCTTTGGGGAATCGTGGTCTGCCTCAGTGAGCTTGGGGAGCGCACGAAGACAGGCACTACCGATGACAGCATCTTCATCGGCGACCTCTCAGCCCGCAGCTGGATGAGCCCAGGTTTGAATCTCAGTTATTGGAGAAGCAGATTGCAAAGATCACCCAACAGCTCGGCTACGCCGCGGAGGTTGTGCAACCTCACATTCCCCGACACTCAGGTGCTTCCAACGACAGAGCACATTCGCGTCGAACCCTGGATGAAATCCAGAAGCGAGGACGCTGGGCTGCCAGGCGCAGTGTAGCTCGATACGAAAAGGCTGCCCTCATGCAGCGGCAGTGGAAATTTGCTCCCGCCTCTCGATTGAAAGAGATTCAGTCGTCGCCCAAGAAACTGAAAGCTTCGCTTCCGCGGCTCTTCGGCAGCGATGGCTCCTGATGTCGCCCACTCTTGCAATAGGGGTGTAACCAATAGGGGCTAGAGCTGCTTGGTTTCTGAGAAGCATGCTGCTGCAGGAAGTGCGCAGCGGTATGCAATCAGATGCGGTTGTGAAACTTTCAAGTCGTAGTTGGCGGCCGAACGGCCAGTGCAGCTCGCACGGTGCAGCACGCTGCAAAATGTGGCGAGATCCATGGTAGTGTGCCTGGGCCTTATTGATGCTTGCAGGAGTTAAGGCAGGGCAAAACGGTCATGCCTCCTCTTGCCTCCCTCGCCAGCCCAAAGCCTCCAGGGGGCTAGAGCTGCTTGGTTTCTGAAGCATGCTGCTGCAGGAAGTGCGCAGCGGTATGCAATCAGATGCAGTTGTGAAACTTTCAAGTCGTAGTTGGCGGCCGAACGGCCAGTGCAGCTCACACGGTGCAGCACGTTGCAAAATGTGGGCGAGGAGTGTGCCTGGACTTCGCGTCGTTTTTGTTCGGTGTTTTCCTGTGTGCTCTCGACTTTCTGCACATGCCGGTTTCGACTTGCATTTGTCTTTCAGCTCTGTGTGGGAGTGGGGGGGGATGGGGGGGGTGATGACGTCCATGCGAATACAACTTGTGTCTTCTGTTTCTCTTGTTGCTTCCTACGTGTATTTCGCATCCCCTTGCTGCTCTCCATGCGGCCAGCTGACACGCTCAACGAAGACCTCCACACCCTCCAGCACCACGATGCCTTTGGTCGTGAAGGCCACTCCCGTAGCTTCGTTGGTAAGGAGCCCTGCGTCCACCTCTGTCCCGAAGCCTTTGTGACGGGGATCGGCCACAATCCAAAGAACCGAGTCCAACTCCTCAACCATGCCGTCGCCAAGGATGTCGGCCATGACCTGAGCCTGTCGCTTGAACTGCAGGAGCATAGCACGACCAATGGGGTCGTGGGCATAGACGGCGGCCGCAACATCAGCTGAAAAGGCGGCCCGCAAGCCGTGGCGTAATCCATTCCCCCCCCCCAACCCTGTGCAACAGGATCCGGCGGTGCCAGTCCAGGCCGTTCGGGTCACCAGGGTAGTTCACAAGGACTTGGACTGCAGAGATCTGTAAAATCATTCATCGCTCTCGCGTAGCCGCAGCCTCAGCTCTGAAGGTCTCACCGGTCGAGCTCTGGAAGGCACGGGCATCGGAGCCGATGCCAGATGCCTTAGTGCGAGCTGTGACTCCCTGAAAGCCTCAGTTGGGGTTCTTGGCTTTGCCCCGTACCATAGGTCGAAATAGCAACACCCAGCTGACAAGGGAAATATTACGAACCAATGCACAGCGAGAATTGTAGATGCCTGTTACGTTTGTCGAGCAGGTACACGGAAATGATCAGTCTCCGCCTCCCCCATGGTGGATAACTTCGTTGGCACAGGTACCACCATGGGCCTGTGCCCCCTGCTGACAAAAAAAGGCATCACTCTCTGGAATCAGAACCCTGACTGACCGACATAGGACTGCAAGTTTGATGTGCGTGACGACAACTCCGCTGAGAACCCTTAGTTGAGCAGTCTGGCTGTCAGGTGTAACAACAACATTAATAAACCCTGCTAAGTGGGGCACTGTCATGTCAAGTTGAGACCACGAGCTAAGAACGCGTAAAACGCAAGGCGCATATGCAGATCTAGAAGCGGAACCAAGCACGTGAACTCATAACATCAAAAGCTATGGACAAAACATCCCATGACATGTAGCCATGCATGATATGCAGATCTAAGAGCGGGACCAAGCACATGAGTTCATGACAGGACTGGCTTTCAGCAGTTTCGCAGACCAGCGAAAGCTCACATCAAGTTGGAACTACTGGCGGGGGATGGTACATCGTCATGATGCAACGATAATGCATCCCTAGATCTCGAACGACTACGCACCGCAAAAGCACTCATTTGGGGTCTCAGTCGATGCGAAAAGCGTCCGGTAGTTGTCGACATCGTCGAATGTGGTCCAGTCGCAACAGCCGGGGGCGGAGGAGGAGAAAAAGGGGAGGAGGAGGAGGGAGGAAGGAAGAAGGACGAGAAGGAGGGGAGGAGGGGAGGAAAGAGCAGAAGAAGGAGAAGAGGAGGGAGGAGGTCAGAAGAGGTGGTCTGAGCAATTGCCGACATGTAGCTTCCCACGATGCGATCTGTGTCTTGACAGACGCGGAGTCGAAGGAGCTCAATCACAGCTGTTCTTGTGGGACTGCATGTCAGCATGGAAAGAAGCAACGTGCGACGTTCATGCGTAAGCCAGTCGAAGATCTGCTCGTTCGTCGAAGGTTGACGTGTTCGATCTCCGGCCATGTTTGCATTCAAGGCTACAAGAACCTGCATTTGCTCATGTTGCAAAGGTCATGAACATGAACATGAGCTGACCAAGCACATGCATTTGTCTCCAGCAAACGAACAGTAACATGTACAACTCTCAGTCGCGATGCGATCGCAAGACACTTCTGTGGGTCGGGTTTGATGCTCGTCTTGCATGGAATCGACTTGAAAAACTTGAGCAGCAATTTAGAACATTCTTTTATCCGTACTCGAGCACACAACGGACAGGACTGTGATCGACAACAAAACTGCAGTAATCGTGGCCAACGCACTTTCAAATTGTGTTTCGCTTTCGGTAAGCTGCCATCCGTTTTGGAGAAGGAACAGACTTCGGTGCTGGCCAAGGTTTAGTCACATGTGTTGCTATGCTTGAATTCGAAGAAAGAGATGAGGAAGAAGAGACAGAAGAACTCGCGGACGACGAGGACTTCGAAGACGATGATGAGCATTTTCGGCAATGTGAATCTTGTTGTCGCTCCAAAGTCCTAACTCTACGTCATCGACCTTTGACGTGAGCATGAAAACGCGAGGGCACATCAGCTGCTTTCAATTTCTGCGGCTTGTTGTCCACTATTGCAGCTTCCTTCCTTCTATTGCGAAGCAAGCGACCATTGATGGCCACATACACATGGATAGGAACGTATGGTTCAGAACAGCGGTGTTTAGGCATGGCGGATACCAAGCGCATCGCAGCAAGAAGTTATGAACCACAGAACTCATAACATGAAAGGTGCCTGTGCCGATCTAAGAGTGGAACCAAGCACATGAACTCATGACGTCAGAAGCTGTGAACCAAACCTCCCATGACATGTAGGCATGCATCATGCATATGAGGATCTAAAAGCGGACCAAGCACCATGAGCTCATGATGCTTCGTTGCGCTTTATCAATCCGGAAGCCCAACAAGGGTTCATCGCAGACATGATCCAAAAGTAAGGAATCGCGCACTTACCAATAGTACATACGTCACTGCAAATCTGCTCATGGTCCAATGCAACAACTCTCGCACAACGGTGTCATGTCCAAGTGCAAAATGCGCAAAAGTGAACACCAACATGACTCGCAAGACGGCATGATGTCCTCAGCGATCACATGACATGCAGCTGTCAATCGAATGGCATGGTTCCTGGCCATGTTTGCCGCAGCCTCGATCTTGGGACTATCGCCCTCCGACAGATCGTCCAACATGGCTTGCAACTCACGACTATGCCTATCCACTTCGGCTTTGACAGTCGCATTGCAATGCCGGTTTATCCATGCCGAAACTGCTTGCGATGAAGATGTGGACAAAGTATGGATATCAAAGACCTTCGTGTGCCTCGTTGAAAGTTCTGAACCCCACTCAAGGCTTCAATGTTGACTGCATGAGGCGGTGGCGGGGATGGGGCCTCCTCCAATGCACCAGGAGCACGGTGGGGGTGGGGGGGGAACGGGGCAGTGAGGGTGGGGGTTGGGGGATGCACACCGGAAGTGTCCTCATGGGTGAGCTCCTGGCTGGCACGAAGCTGAGCATTCTCTGCTTCCAAGCTCTGAACACGAGCCAGCATCTGCTGATGTGTATCAACGGGCGTGCGACTCCGCAGGAATTGACGAAGGTCCAGGGCGATCTTGGTAATCAACTGCATGCGGTACTCCCAATTAATTATAAATGTCTTTACGCCCGGCCGCCACCACCACCACCACCTCCAACTACTGCTACTACTACTACTACTACCACCACTACCACTACCACTACAACTACAACTACTACTACTACTACTAGCCACGCCCCCCCCCCTACCAACCACCTGGCGCCTCAACCCATCGTCATCGTCATCATCAACGAAAATGACAGCTGCAGAAGATGCAGGGGCTCAGGCCC
>BGNK01000377.1:41777-80219 GCA_003297005.1 Symbiodinium sp. clade A Y106 | reverse complement strand
TACTACTACTAGTCTAGTACTAGTAGTACTAGTACTAGTACTAGTACTAGTACTAGTACTACTAGTACTAGACTAGTAGTAGTACTAGTACTAGTACTAGTACTAGTACTACTACGACTACGACTACGACTACGACGACGACTACTACTACTACTACTAGCTACTAGTCCTTCTACACGCCCGAGGGCAAAGCAGGAAATGCCCTGGGTTGTGCACCGGCTTCTTCTCCATCGCCGCGACCTTCACATGGCTTGGCCGTGCCCTGTTCCTGTCATATTAATCTGTGCATCTATCTGGTGGCGGAGTGGTCGTTCAATTCAACGACTCTGAACCTTGTGCTTTCCTATCGTTGGGACGCTGGGACAGTCTCCACATGCTTGGCACTTCGATCCATGACTCACGGCACAAGGCATGACAAGATTACCCCTGGCATTGATCCATGAAACTTGATTTTGTCCTAGGCTGCCTCAAACTTCATCCATTCAAGGCCGGACCTGTATGCGGCACTTTTTCGACGGCGACGCATTTCGGAACGGCGGGAGCTTCTTCGACTTGCAAGTGAGAGCTGTCGGGGTATGCAGATGGCTTCGCTTCAGGCAGCATGCATGCGTCTTTTTGTCTAACACATACGTTTCGGCTGCACCGCCGTACGGCCGCACAGTGCAAGGAAGGTGAGTGGTTAGAGGGCTACTTCACCTCGGCTAGCTAGCACGAAATAACTAGGCAAGCCTCCCCATCTGAACGCCTCAAAGAGACTCTCTGCCCCTGAAGTAGCGAAGCTTTGTGGCAGCTTTTCCGAGGAGGCTTGCGGCCTGCCTTAGGCAGCGGAACTGGGTCAGCCAACAGACGGCTTATAACGCCGGGAAGAGGGCTGTCCTGGCTGCCTGATCTCAGACTCGCCGCGGCTTGCGAGCTTCCAAAGCCTCGCTGAAGGCAACCCGAGTGCTGACGTCACCGCACTTGGCCGCTGCCTTCTTCGCACGGTCCTGAGGAGGCCTCAAAAACAGAATCGCATCTAAACGGAGACCTGTCGCGTTCTCCCAGCCGCGGCGGGGGGGGGGAGGCCTGGCCTCAATGTCGCGCGCGGAGGGCCTGAGACTGAGAGGTCCCGACCGACCCCCCGAGACTCAGTCTGTTCAGGCTCCCGCTCGCTTCGTCGGAAGACGCATCCTGCTCTGCCTGCCGTCCGGCAGTCCGGCAGGGCAGGCAGGCTTGTCGCGCATGCAAGAAGGGCGCCTTTCTCGATGGAGGGACCAAGGTTGCCCGGGGCTCCCCCTCCTGTCAGGCCAAGAGTTTACGGCTAACAGCTCAACCAGACTCAACCAGACTGGTACAGTCCCGGCACACCCAGCATGGTGCATGAGGCATCGAGTCGGATCACTCGGAATTGAGTACACCATGGCTCTGACATGCCCGACCAACAAACCTTTAATCACCCTGTGGTACATCAGCTGTCTGAAGGCTGCACGCCCCAAACCCGTTTAAAAGCCCCCCCCCCCATGCAGGCCTTGGTTGCTCGCGTGCTTTGCGCCCGCTTTCCAGGGCAGAGCTGGGCGCGAAGAACCCTGAGTGACGCAAAGCGGTATACTGTATACTGCACACTCAAACGAAAAGCAGTGCATAGCACATCATAGTTCGCATCATGGTACTGAAGAATAGGGCATAGGGTGGCAAAGAGTAAATACAAAAAGTCGCCCACGGTTTCCGCTGCGGGCCTTCGGAGCAGCTCCTGGCCGTCCCGAGCCTGTGGACGATTTCGAGCCTCGAAGAGACGAAACTCAGAGATGTCTTCAGTCTGCGGGCCCTGCGAAAGGCGGGGAGGGCACCTCCTGAGACTGCCAACGCCGCGCCTGCGCAAGCCCGCAAGCTCCGGCTCCAAGGTTCCACAGTCCGCCCGAAGCCCCCATGCCGCCCCATGCCTCCGGAGAACGCTTCTCGTCGTCGCGTCGGACCCTTCGAAGGCAGGCTTGCTTCCAAGAGACTTCGGCTTCGGACCCCTTTTCAGGCTCCGGCGCACGGGTCAGGCTCACGGCCGGAGCTGAGCGAGGCAGAGAGGATGAGAGGATGAGAGGATGAGATAGAGATAGAGCAGATAGAGAGAGAGCCCGAGAGCAGACTGCGATTTGCAATCAGCCGCCACTAAGGCCATTCAAGGTGGAATGCCCAAGCTTCTGCAATCTTGCCTCGTGTCTCCGTCGGAACCTGAACAGCGGGCGGGGTGGCCCATGCGACCACGCCTCGGCTCCGGCTTGGCCCGGCACAGACAGGGCGTTGGCGGCGCCGGAAACGGCCCGCTTCTTGGGCGGCCCGGCTGGTGCCTGCCGCTTTGCATCAACTCCGGCTCGGCATGGGCGGCAGTGCCAGTGACTGCCAGTGACAGTCCCGCCCTGCCGCCACTGCGCCTCGCTTTGCGCTTCACTTTGCGCGGCAGAGGGCGACGTGTCGCGGGAACGAGAGCGCTCTGCCTGCCGTCACTGAGGAATCTGAACAGTGACGGTGCATAGAACCCCCGCGCAGCAGGGGCCTTCCGCTTTGGGGGCGGCGACACCTCACAATGTAGAGTTGAACATGGCACAGCTCCAGTTCCGCCCGCCACGCCTCTTTCTCGTCTTTCCTTCGCCTCGCATCGCAATTTAAGGCTCCCCTCGACAGGTGAAAATACATGCGTCCATCCATCCATCCATGCATACATACATCCATTACATCCATTACATCCATTACATCCATTACATCCATTACATCCATTCCATCCATTCCATCCATTCCATCCATTCCATCCATTCCATCCATTCCATCCATTCCATCCATTCCATCCATTCCATCCATTCCATCCATTCCATCCATTCCATCCATTCCATCCATTCCATCCATTCCATCCATTCCATCCATTCCATCCATTCCATCCATTCCATCCATTCCATCCATCCATCCATCCATCCATCCATCCATCCATGTATCCATCCATCCATCCATCCATGTATCCATCCATCCATCCATGCATGCATACATACATCCATTACATCCATTACATCCATACATCCATCCATCCATCCATCCATCCATCCATCCACCCACCCACCCATCCATCCACCCACCCACCCACCCACCCACCCGCCCACCCAGGCATGCATGCATGCATGCATGCATGCGTATCTTTAATTACATACGTACATACATACCTCTACATACATATATACATAAACAAGGTGTAGTGATGTGATGTATGGCATACAGAACAGGACACGTAAGACGAGCTAAGCCTACGCTTCACGAAGCTTGGGTGCAGTCGCACGGACGAACTTCTTTTGTCCACTCTTCCCTTCCGGACGGTGGCGAACTAAGTCTCCAGCTTCGCTCGCCGCGCTCTCGAACTGTGTTAAGCACAAGCGAAGAAGGCTTCACAGGAGGCGCGAACGAACTAGCCGGACTCTGTATCTCCGGGTGGCAGAGGTGGGAGAAACGAAAAGCTGCTAACTCGAACTGAGCATTCGGCCCTCTGCTGCGAACACCACAACATCGCTTCTGCCCTCGTTAGCTAACAGTTCTCGTTACGCACACTTGTCACTACGAACACACGTGTTCTGCAAGACATCTTGAAGACGAGACAGACTGGAGAGCACTTGAACTTGAGAGTTTCGTATAATAATAGCTACGGCTAAGTTATTCATAATCCATACGTAACATATACATCGGATACGTGACAGCACACCACAGGAAGAAACTGAGCCAGCCTTTGCTGCCTCTCCCTGACTCCCTGGGTCCGGCACTTCGGCTCCCACCTCTCGGGCTCCTTGCGAGGGACGAGCTTTGGATCCTCCCAAACACAAAGCTGGGACTCCGTCTCGAGAGGAGTTGATTAGTAACTAGTGTAACTAGTGTAGTAGTACAGTTGGTAGATGGAAACAGCCGGTCCGCAGCACGCTTGCCATCAGACTTTTTGTTTTTCTTCTTCTTTTTCTTCTCCTGCCGTGACGCTGCGCCATGCTCCGCACTTTGCCCCAAACAGTACCGACACAGAATTTTGCTCCCGCTCCTTTTCTCCATTCGACTTGGACTCCGAGTTTTCCGAAGATCGGGATCGAGAGGCAGATTTCGTAGGCTTCTGGGGCCTCGCAGCACACACGAGATGAGCGAAATGGGAATGAGCCGTCGATCTTACAGTATAATTGGGGTTCTGGTACTTGTAGAATGAGCCCTCTGTCTGGCCTTTTCATGCTCTTCTTCACCTTCACCTTCGCCTGGAAAACCGTGCACAAGGAGAAGTGGATGGAAAGATCTTCCACCGCACAGACGGGACGGGCCCTGTTCGAAGCAGAGTTGACCACTGCAGCTGTCAACGAGGCAGCCGAGACCCTCACCGTGGCTTTCCGCTTGGCCTAGCAGCATGGGAGCGCGCAGCGGCTGAGAAGTCTCACAAAAGGGAAGGCTGCAGTCGGTGGCTTCTCCTGGCTCTTCTTTGGATCCTTCTTCTTCCCATCCTTCTTCTCCTTCTTAGTGACGGAAGAGCTTGCATACGGCCGCATTTTGTAGCTCCCAAACGGCCTCCTTCTTCTTCTCCTTGTCCTTCTTCGCATCCTCGCTGCGATGCGCTGCGTTCTGCTGCCCTGCTCCTCTGCTCTTCGACGGCCCGCGGCGCGCCTTGCCCTTCCTTCGAACGGGCGAGGAGCGCGAGCGCGTCGAAGACTTCGACTTGGACTTCGACCGACCGGACTCTTGGCCTCAAGACGCCAGAGTCAGAGTGGGGTCGGGTCAGCTTGCACTTTGCTTCATTTCGGCAGGGGGGCCGGAAGTGGACGAGGACGAGGAGGAGGATGCCGCGTTTGAGGAGCCTGGCGGGACGCTCAGCTGAATTGGGCCTTGGGCGTGCCGAGCCCGGGCCGACGTGCCTTTCTTCGGATCTGGCGGGGCCGGCCTGAAAGGCAGTGGCGGCCAGAACGCTTGGAGTGCCATTCCTCATTCCTCGCCAAAGGCCCCGGGCGGAGTCTTGGCCGCTCCTGCGCTGCAGCGATGCCCGGAGTGTAAGGGCCCCCCGCTTTTCCGCGAAGCTGTAAAGACAAACATAGACATTGACATGGTGCCTGGGGGTCCTTTCTGCGGAGGCGGAGGCGGTGGAGGCGGCGTCTTCATGGCGTTGTTGCCACGGCCTGCTCGCTGACTCCACTGCAGTCTAGCTGCTAGCTCCTGACTGTGCAGCGGCCATCGGTGCATTGGTGCCCGGCTGGTCGTTTCGGCATGGGAGTTGTTGCCAGGTTCTGGCTGCGGTGCGGCAGCTTTGGACGCCTCCATGGACGCCATTCTCTTTAACTTCGTCACGCCGAGGAAACGCAAGGCAAGGCGTGGCACTGGGCTGCCGAGCCGGCTGCGGCGTCAGCGCGCAGCGCTGGCATTCATCGTAGTCGCACTGGCGACATCCATAGAAGCCGGAACCCTGGCAGCAATGCGACTGCCTCGCCTCGCTACCGAAGCAAGCGCCCGGCCTTTACATGCTCCTTCTCACAGACGCTGCACCTAGGAGGAGAGAAAGGAGAGAAAGGTGGAGCCAGTTTCGCCGAGGCTGCTGCCACCAGCCATTCTCCGGAGTCAGGAAGAAGCTGACAGAAAAAGACAACAGCAGAGACAAGACTAAGAGAAACAAAGAGAGAAAAAGTCTGTGTCCTTGCATCCCTGCGCCTGAGTCCGTGTGCGCCAGGACAGTTGGAATGGACCTTGCCCTCCATCCTGAGCCGCTGCACGAACGCAGCTGAACGAGAGTCACGGACCGGACGGTCACACGCTCGGAGCGGAGCCTCTTGGACACATTCGGGATCTCCGCATCCTCGTCGCCCTGCCGAAGCTCTGGCTGCTGGCATCTGCTGGAATCTGCTAGCTGCTTGGCTCGCGACTGGCGGCCTTCTCGGATTTCTCGGCTTCCTTTGAAGCCTCTTTGGCCTCCTTGGCGCCTTCCTCCTTGTGCTTGGGATCTTTTTCCTTCTCCTTTTCCCGCTCCTCAGCGGGGGTGCTCTTCCGCTGCTTTAAGACCTGCAGCAAACGACATCAGAGTTTAGAGCCGGCCGGCCGCCGTTTGCGGCAAGCGTGGGACTCCGTGTTTCGGTTAGCTCTTCGCTCCGCTCGGCACCTGCATCTTCTGCTTCAGGTGCTCCAGCTGTCGGTTGCTGATGTGGATCTTCGCGCTGGTCTTGCCTTTAACTTTCTGTTTGTGCACTGCAGGGAGGGGAGCATCGAACTTCAAGACATCGGATGGCGCCCGACCTGGATCCATTAGAGCCTCGTCGGAGGGCTCGGAGTCCTCATTTCCAGACTGCAGTGGTCTCAGCTCTCCGTCGCTCCGTCGCTCCGGTCCGGTCCTCCATGGTGGAAGGCTCCACCCTGCACTGCACCGCGGCTTCAAGGGGACTTGGCTCGTGGCTCGGCTCGAGATCGACCCTTCCTTGGGCCCTTTAAGCGCCTCGAGGCGGACACCGCGAGGGGCGCCAGCCCGGGCCTTTCCCCCGCCCCCGCCAGGGGCGGAAGGTCCTTGGGCGGTGGCGTCTCCAGCTTCGGCGGCGTGGACGCCTTCTGTCCTCGCGTGCCAAGCTCGGCTCGAATCTGCTCGAAATCTCCACTTGAGGCCACGGCGAGGAGTGCGACCTGTGCAGCGGCTGCGCGTCACAGAGAATCGGAAATGGAGCTGGCTGCAGCCCAAGCCCCAGCTGCCCAGCTGGCCTCCCGTGGGCGTGTTGTTGCCTGTTGCATGAGACGGAGGCGCGACACAGGGCGAAGGCGCAGAATCCGCGTCCTGTGCTTGCATCGACCGTCGCCGCGCCGCTCCGTGTCGGAGTGCCAGACCCGGGATCCTCAAGCGGCGAAGCGAGCGGCGAAGCGAGCGGCGAAGCGAGCGGCGAAGCGGCTCATCACTGGCATTGGACATGAGCGGTTTCGAGTTGCAGGTCTGACAGGTCTTCTTGCTGCCCTCGAGGCATAAAACTTCCCCGCTATCGTGGTTTGCGATTTCACACCCCGGCTTGCTCGGCAAACAGCACCACGGATCAACAAAGAAAGCAAATCCAAGAAGTTCCGCAGCAACAAAGCCAAGGCGTCTTCGCCCACTGCAGATGTACGTTCACAAAGGCCTATACTTAAGCATAAGACGGAAGCCAGAGGGGTTCCTGTCACATACAGCGGAAACAAGCATCTGCAACGTGGCTGTCCTTTCGCTGGTTGATCGGCGGAGGTTCCGGGTGAATTTTCAAAGGTCTGGCCCTGAGTGCTGCGAGTCAACTGGCTCTGATTTCAAATTTCCAATGTCAAGGGCCAAGGGTGAACATGACGTCTGGCCAGCTGGCCCAGCTGGCCTCCATGCAGCAGGTGTCTGCGGCGCCACGTCATCTGCCTGGCTCTCCAGCTACACGTTGGAAGCTACAGATCCGGAACTTCATTACCGGACCTCCAGGGAAAATACGAAGCTGCTATCGTCTAGCTCAATGCCGTTGTACAAATCCTGGCAGATGAAGCAGCGACCCTCCATGGGCATTGAGCAGGTAAAGGGCGAGTCGGGCGAAGTCTGCCGGCTTTTTTCGCCCATGCAGCTGCCAGCGGTCCGACCAGCCGGATGATCCAGCAAGGAGGAGGCAGTAAATTCTGCACCACAGTTTTGAAGTGCGGGTATCACTGTGCATGTCAGCCAATCTCATTGCTGTCGCTGTCGCTGCCCTCGTCTGCCTGCGCTGAAACTGACGCATTCTGGAGATCTAGCCTAGCGGCTTTCGAATCTAGGAGTGCAAGGTGCTCAAAGGGTCGCCCACCTTCCAGCCGGGATTGTCGAAAGGTAGCGATGCGAGGAATCCGCCCAAGCTGTCGTTCTCCTGCCTCACTCTACAGTACGGGGCTTTCTGACCTCCAGTAACGGCGGCCGCCCTCCGAGGGCCAAGCATGCGCTTGTAGGCACTTAAGAGACACGCCGGCAGCAACGAGACGGACAAGACCTAAGCACTTCGCTTAGCGCGCGAGCCAGCCACGCACGAGCGCGACTGCTGCCATTTTTCTCCGCTCGTCCGCCCTCTGAGTCCAAAGGCGACCATCGCGGTCCCAGTGCCACCAAGCCTGCAGCAGTGCCGTGGCGCTGTCAGTGGAAACTTTGGGCCCAGCAGCGGGCCACAGCCTGCTCAACCAGCTCTCTGCCTCCTGGGCAACTGCCCCCTGCATCATAGCTCTCATAGCTCTAGCTGCTCGTGTCGACGACCCTGGCTCCTTCTCGTCAGCTTCCTTGCTGGTTGTCACGGAGAGCTCTGCAGAGGTCCTGCATTGAGCAAAGCCGAAGCCGCAGCAATCCGCAGAGGAAGACAAGAACCGAAACGACGGGGTCATATTGAAATGTGCTCGTCTGCAGTGCTCGGCACAGCCACTCAGGTCAGGACTGCGAGGATTGCGTGAGCATGTGGAAATCTTGCGTTTCCGCCGCACCTTTGCTTCCAATCTGAAACAAGGATAGAGCTGTGCTACACTGAGTCCTTAGAAGCAGAATCGCAAATCTAAGAACTGTCGTCGCCGCGAAGATGTTGCATCATTAAGCTCAAAGCCCTGCAGCTCCACCACCCCAACAATAAGACGTGTGTTACCTGTAGTATGACTTAGTACGACTTTTCACTCAACGATGCACCCCGAAGTGATCGCTTCACTTCGTCGCTCGCGGTCGCGGAGACGGCCAGGAGCAGCCAAAGGCCTGGCACTGCACCGAGAAACCGCCCGGTAGACGAGAGATTCACAGGGGTTTCATACGGAGTTTATAGGGAGTTTAGGGCTCTCAGTCTTGCTGCCGAAGCAGAACTACTTCCGGCCTGCATGCCTCCGAGCCATTGCTCCGCGCGTCACACTGGAGGATGGGACTGTTAAGTGTTCAAAGTTGAGCAACCCGTCTGCTACTTGACCACGTGCATGACTGCGACATGTGCTGATGTCAGTTCTTTCGGACGCGCGAGATGTGCCGGAGGCACCTGCTTTTGCTAAGTGTTTGGGCCGGCTGGCACCGGGGAACGAGCACATACCAAGCGTCGTATGGCTCAATACATTGCAAAGCGCTGTGTCGGTTCCACTTTCAGTCGCCTTCGGCGTGAGGCACTCATCGAGAACAAAGACCATGGAGTAGAGGTCCACCTCCAACGCTAAGAGATTGAACAGCGATCAGCTGAGATCAGTGTGTCAGGAAGATGAACGAAGAGTCTCAGTCTACTGACGACGACTACTGCACAGTCTGCTGCACCGAACTCTCGGCCCCTCGGCCCCTCGGCTCGGCTGCACCTCGACCTCGATGTCATCCTGACGTCCAGCCTGTGCAACGGGCGCTTCCAACGGGCTTCCATCTGCCCGCAGAGAAGGCGCGCCAAAGATCCGAGATCCCCCGATCCCCCAGCGCAGCGACCGCACCTCGCCAGGCCACTCCTCGTAGTACCTGAGCGGGAGCGAGCGGAGCACGGGGCCCCGCAAGGGGGGCCCAGCAAGGGCCCTTGCGAGGTCTCGTACCCGTTGAAGTGGTGCAGATGGTGGCCGTACCTAAGCTGCGCAAGCTGCCGCAAGCTGCCGCAAGCTGCCGCAAGCTCCAAGCACCGGGCCCTTCCTCTTCCCACCATCCCTCCTCGGGATAGTACCTGTCTGCACAGTCTCCACTCCTCCTCTGCCTCTCCTCTCTTTCGCGGATCCTGAGGCCTTGAGGCCTTGAGTCCCTGGCCCATCGTAGGAGCGCTCGCTCCGCTCAGCGTCGGGAGTTGCGCCTCGGCCGCTCAGAGATCGGCAGCGAGGCGGGTCGTCTGAAGGTTTCCGCTGAGGACGGCTCCCTCGGATCGGCTTGCCTCGGACTGGTGGCTGATGGGCTGACAAAACCCAAACACTTCGCGCTTTGCAGCCCATAGACCGGGCTCTGTGCGACGCTGGCCTTCCTCTGCAGAGTTCCTGCGCCCTTGGGGGTCCTGAGAATGGGGCGAGGGCCGGCGAGGGTAAAGGGGCAAATGGGGGTACATAGTACATCATAGTACAAGGGTCCGTCCTGCTGCCCAGATGGACATCAGACATGTGCTCTACATCTGCGTCCAGGGCCGGTAGGCAGACATGCCTCAAGAGCAGGACGGAGTGGGAACGAGAAGCTTGCACCCAATGGCGAGCGGCGAGCCTTCAGAGTCCCATCTGCTCCTGAAACCGCTTGCAGCGTCTCAACTGCAACCTCGACTCTGTGAGCTGGCCTGGCAGAGGGGAGGACCTGAGATGGGTCTCCCCCATCCTTCGAACCGAGCTCCACGGAAAAAACAGCGGGCTGGGCTCAAGGGAATCCGACAGCTCGCGACTCATCGCAACTCGCTTCAATCTCGAAAGCACTCCGTCTCCGCACTCTGTTTAACCAGGGCTGCCCTCGGCTTAACCGTGGCTTTGCCCTTCGTTAACGCGGAGCAGCCAGACTTTGCACTCTTTTGCGCAGACACTTTGTCCAGGGCCACTTTCGCAAAAGCTGGCTGCCCGGCTGCCCTACCCAGGTCGAAAGGCGTCGTTTTCACCCGGGAAGCCATTCGGCTTTCCATTCCACGTCTCTGCAACTCGCAGAGGGTGTGTGGCGGGCACCAGAGAAAAAATGCGCTCACTGCGCCAGGCTGCGACCGCGGGTCGCCGTTTGGGCGCCCCTGGCATCCTTCAGACGTTTGACAACTAGGCAGACAGCTTTGGACAGGCCCGGCCAACCTGGTCGGCGAGGGCGAAGGTCCAGGCTTTGGTGCTCTTCTTGGGGCCGCTCAGGCTCCTTATACGAGCGGAGAATTCCGGCACAGGAGAAAGCCTTGCACACCTTGAGACGGGGAACCTTTGGCCAAGCGGGGACCAGGTCAGGGAGCCGCAAGCCTGCATGGGCCCAGGGCCAAAAAACGGTGTACCGCGAGCTCCGACCCCGCCGACCTGGCAGCGCCGCCAGCCCAGGAGCTCCAGAAGCGAGGCCTGGAAAGCGGTGAGAAAAACGGAGGTTTGCCTGTTTGCACAGCGCAATGGCATGATGATGATGATGATGACTGCTGGGCGATCATGTCTGAGTGAAATCTTGTAAGTAGTTTCCTGCAGGTGCTTCAACCCTGTTGGGCTTCCTGCGCCTGAAGACATTGCAGAAGAAGAAGGCACAACAAACAACACGGTCGCCCCAGGTGCCCGCACCCTTTAAGATACCCTAAATAGTCGGATCATGGAATACGGCAATCTCCCAAAGTCTGTGGAACCCTCCACCTTTGGGCACAGCAAGTGAAACCCAAGCTTTTCCAGACCCGCCTGTTTCGTGTCAGGGCACATGCAGACATGCGCGTGCATAGTGAGATCAGATCACACTCGTAAACATCCCACAACAACTTGAGAGTTCCCCGCGTCAGCCCCAGCCAGGAAAAGAGCGGCAGGACTGAAACCCGATCTCTGGTGCCTGCGAGGGCGGCTCAGTCGCCTTCTGCCCCGGCAGCCTTGCTGCCGCGCGCGTGGAGGCCGTGACGTCGAAGAGGCAGCTGGGCTTCTCCCCCAAGAAGTCCTCAAGACAACCCTGAAGATCTCATGTAAGTGGCCAGCCGGGATGGGGTGGTCCTCCAAAGTCACGTGGGGAGGCCGGCTCCGCTTCCGGCTCACGGAGGGGGAGCGAGAGCGGAGGTCCGCCAGGAAGCTCTCCAGGCTCTGCGCCTGCTTGCAGAGCGAGCCAAAGAGAAGCATCTGCGGAAACCTTCGACCTCTGCAGGTCCCCTGGAGCGGTCCCTGTCCCTGGAGAGCTGGAACTTCACCTGCAGCCGACGCCCTTTTGGACAGAAAAAATCAAGTCGGGCGGGACGCGGGACGCCGCGGGACCGCCGCCTCCTGGGCCTGGGCGGGCTCCCGCCAAGGCGGCTGGCTCTCCTCATGCCAGGCTCAGTGAGGCCTAAGGGCCTAAGGAGAGCTACAGAGTTGAGCTGCTAAGCTCAACTCAGGCACCTTGGCATGGGCGTCGCAGGCGGCGAGCGCGCCGTCCGGCGAGGGCTCGCGCGAGAGGCCAAGCGACTTCAGCATGTCCCGGGCACCACTCTGAGTCTGCCGCTCCTTTTGGGGAGTACGAAAGAGGAGCAAAGCAAAGAAGGGAAAGAAACAGCTCCTCTCCTGCAGGAGGTCGGCGAGGTAGTCTACTTGCTGCAAGAGAGCCTGGGTCCTTTGACTTTCCTCCTCCAAGAGGAGTCTCAAAGTGGTGTTCTCCTCATCGAGTTCTTGGGATTGGCTCTCCATTTGCGCCTTCTCGGCCCGCCAGGCATCGCACGCCACGGCCAAGGCCCGCTCGGAACTGCGCTCAGAAGGCCAATCCTCGGAGCGCTCGCTGCGCCGCGAAGGCGAAAGCGGCAAGGAGGAAGGCTGAGGCGGCTGAGGCGGCTCGGGCTCGGCGTCCACAGCGAAGCCGCCCGTCGGCTGCCCACCGCTCAGCCGCTGCACGACGGCGCTCCCCGCACGGCGCCAGCGCTGCCGCGCCCGCACCAAAGCCTCCCGCTCCTCCTGCTCCTCCTGCTCCTGCTCCTCCTCCTTGGGCGTGGGGCTGCTGGTGCGCAGGCTTCGCCGGCTCTTCAGCTGCCGGCACTCTGCCTCAGGGTGACAAAGATTCTGAGAGAAACGGAGAGACCGCTCGATCGGTGACCGCCTGGAGCCTGCGGTGCTCATCTTCCAGCTTCTGATGCTTCTCCTCGAGAGCAGCCGCATGTTCTTCCGCAAGGCATGCGGCTTCGCGATGCTCCTGCGCACCGCAGAGAGAGCACAGAGCGAGAGAGAGACCCAGAAGAAACGTAGCAGTTCAAATGCACAGAAAAGCCTCGAGCCGATTTTGCAGCGCTCCTGCTCGCTTTGCTCGGAGCGCTTCAGCCTCTGCCTCATCTGCTCCACGCTCAGCTCCTGCGAGACACGTCCTTTGCCAGTCTCGTGCGGCGGTGGCGAAGCTTCGGTGAGCTCTCCTCGTCCGAGTCTGCCGAGGCCGCGCTCTGCAGACGCAGCTGCCGCGCCTTCATCAGAGCTCGGAAGGCCCGCATTCGCAAAGGGAGGAGTCCGGAGCCTTCTGCCCGTCCCTCTGCTCAAGCTCCAACTCTAAACGTCGGCACTCCTGCACGCAGCCCCCAAATCACCCCATCGCCGGAACTTGCGGCTTCCCGCCTCCTCAAGCCTCTCACCTTAAAAGACCAAGAAACAACTCACTTCAAACTGCGGGGCCCGAACCTTTCTCGGGCCCGGGCGGCGACTTGCCTGCAACTAAGCAAAGGCCAAGGGGCCAGGGGGGCCAGGAGAGGAGACGTGCCTCTGAAGCTGTAATCCGCGACTTCTCAAGTCGAAGCACCTGTCACAAGATGTTGAAACTCTGAAGTCTCTGAAGGCACCCAAAACCGGAGGGGACCTCCAGTTCCTGCTCCAAGGCTTCATTCCTGGCTGCATCGAGCGGCTCACAACACTTCGGCTGTCAAACTGCGCACTGCGCACGCCTGGGCCTGCACCAGCCAACAAGCCGAAAAGCAACCAGACTCCGAAATCGAGACGTATTCAACACTGTGTGCGAGCGATCACTCGGTTCATGACAGGACCCGACCGGTCACTCAACGCACCAGAGTGGCATCAGACCGGCAGGGGTGAGAGATGCGCTTGCAGCGCAGCGCAGAATGGAGAGGTATAGGCCTAGGCGGCCTATGACGGCCTATGTTCTATGTGTCACAGCTTTCCATGCTGTTTCCAGATGTTTCCAGTATGGTAACCCCGCCGTGGCCTCGAGAGCAGCAGCTGGCCGAGCTCCGCCGACCTCGTCTCTGCGAGACGCTGAGCATCCAAGGAAGAACCTCTCTTGGCTCTTCTAACCCCAGGGCCCCGGGCTGGCTCAGGGCCTCCCGCGCCTCGGCGGCGCCCCGGCGTGCGGCCTCCATCTCTGCCCGCAGCAGCTCCAGCTCCTGCAGCCAGGCTTTCAAAACCGCAACCAAAAAAAAGCAATACCTCATCTGTTCTGAGTCAAGAACACATCCATGCTGCCCAGGCACCGCCATGGCCATGTGGCCATTGGGTAATTGGGTGCGCTACTTGGAGCATAGGCTAATAGGAATCTACCGAAAATCCTGAATCCGAAATCATGACCTTAAGGTCTTCTTCGGGACTCGGACTCGGCCACAGCCGCCACTGCAACACTCTTTCTGTCAGGGCCGGACATGCCGACACATTGCAGGTCTGTTGGTCTTATATGTACGTCTCGCGGTCAACTTCCCATCAGTCCACGTCCACGTCCCTTGTCCGCATGTTATCGCATGTCAAAGTCGCTGCTTCAGTATCTGAACTCGAGCCAAGCTGCTGGCTGCGGATTGAATCTCCGACTCGCCACAGCCCTGCTCCCACAGTGCATGACACGGGATCGTGAACTCATTTCTCAAAAGCGGCGGACCCTTCGGGGCGTGAGCTCTCTCGAACCCTTGCGGCGCTGTTCAGTTGACGCGTCTATACGCCATCGCATGATCGTATAACCTGCATGGTGCTCCACGAACTTGAATGTGGATTGGTGTGGCAGGCGTGGCGTGGTACTCCACGATATTGTATGTGGATCATTGAACAGCGCATCACAGCTGGGTGAGCCAGTGAGACACACAAAAACTTGCGGTGAGACCCAATTCGTCCATATGTGGAGCTGCATTGATCCGGGAGGGCTGTGCTGCACAAGCCGGCTGGTGGTTTGAGCGATGCCCGAGGCTTAAGACAACAACGAAATCAACGACACTGCAAGCACGAGCGCTGCGTTTGCTCTGTGGGAGACCCGCAGAGCTCAAACCATGCCGTGCTTGAAGGGACAGCATGGGCACGCAGGTTCTTCGACTCGTGCATGCTGAGCTTTTTGGTGCGCGAAGCTAAGCCTGGCACTGTCCCCTTTTCCGGTGGGCATGAGTGTCAGGACGTAGGCTGAGTAGGCTGAGGGTGGAGTCCGGAGGCATTACGGCGGATTCGCAGTTGTGACTTTGTCAGGCTTGCCGAGATGCGAAGATGACTCACATTGCAAGTATCGCAGTGAAGACATCGAAAAACATAACAGGGAAGTCGAAGTTCCGCCACATCCGAGCGTCACGTCTTGGCTGTCTCACCAGTCACCTCAGGCGGCTCCTGCTGGACGTCGCTTTGCTTTCGAGATGCGCAGAGGGGGCCGTCCTCGAGCCAGCAGACGAAGTTGCCGTGCTCCCACTGGGACTTTCGAGAGAGGCCTGTCGGAAACATCCCTCAAGACCTGGTACGGTGGTACGGGACGGGAGAACCGGAGACGGAGCCTTTCGCGGTTACAGCGATGCCGACGCCATGCTGCCGGCCGCTGTCCCACTGACCTGGCGGGCAGGGAAGGCGCCACAGCTCCGCCGCTCTGCCGCTCTGCCGCTCTGCCACGCCTGTGTAGGAGCGGCCGTCGGGCCAGGAGAGTTTGCCCTCGCCGTGCTTCTTGCCTTAACAGACGCTTATCAGAAAGATTCAAGTAAACCGAAGTTGGTGGAGAGGTCGGTGGACAGTGGCACCCGGCCATCGCGGAACTGGCCCTCGTAGCAGCGCCCGTCCGTCCACTGCATGCTGCCACTGGGACCCATGTGGTTCCTCAGGACGCGCCAAGAGGCAGCTCCCAAAGCTCTCAGTCTGCCGGTCGTTGTAGGGGCTCCCAGCCGACGCCACTGACCGGTGTAGGAGCGCCCATCGCTCCACTGGTAGCGGCCCTCTCCGTGCATGTCGTTGGCATCGAAGTCTCCCTGGCTCGTGCGCTGAGCAGTGCCACTGCGGTCAGGATCGAAACCTCTCAGGCCTCGTAGCTTCCGCCCGTGTTCCAGGTAAACTTGCCTTTGCCACACTTGTCGCCATTCTTGAACTGGCCCTGCGAAGCATGCAAGACTGTCTGAGAAGACGAGGACAGCAATGACACGCAGCGAACCTCGAAGACGCTGCCGTCCACGAGCTTCTCCACCCCATGGCCATCCTGAACCTCAGCAACTGGGATAGGACATTTCACAGGGTCATCCAAAAACGAATGCCTCCATCTTCCACTGGCCCTCATAGGTAGAGCCATTGCTGTAGGTGTACCTTGCACTTCCCACCGCAAAAAGAGGCTCCAGATCGCAGTGACCAAGACACCGGCTTTCCGGTGCCGTGCTTTCGGTCCGAGTCGAACTGGCCCTCGTACATGGAGCCGTCCGCGAAGATCAGTTTGCCCTGAGCACAGGCTCGACATGCTGCCATGCTACCAACCCAACACGAAACAGACCATCCGCAGAATCCTGAGTCCCGCCTGGCCGTGCTTGTCCTCACCTCGCCATTGGCCCTCCTGAAAGCGCAGTCACAGTCCCATGGAAGTTCAGGAGGCATCTCCATTCTAGGCGTGCTCTACGGCACTGAGCTTCCCACATAGACAGCGCCTCCGCTCAGCGTTTGGCCGCCCGGTGTCTTCTCGGAGCCTCAAAGCTCGGCATGCACCGCCACTAGCAAAATAATCGCCGCAGCTCGCCTCCGGTGACTTCCAACGGACGTGGAGAGCCGCCCTGGCACAAGCAACTCGGTCCTTTACGGTTTACGCTCAGCGCACACTGTGACTGACTAGCAACCTTCGCATCTCCGGGCTCGATATTCAGGGTCGGCGGGGGCCCCCTGAGAGTTCTGCTCAGTCTGGTGGACTATGTTCATGTTGCCAGATGCCACCCTTCACAGATGATTCGAGCTGCTTTTCACAGCCGCATCCAGTGGAGCTGCAGGCACCCATCCTGAAGTGATCTTGGCTGAGGAAACCATCTCCCAAAGCAATAATGCACAGAAACGATGTGCCTTCGGCCGTCTCAGCATCTACTCATCGCTAGACGTAAAGGAAGTGAAGATATGTTGCTTGTCACATAGATTTTGCGGCACTCTATGGCTACCCGTCTGGCTGGGAAACATCGACATGGAATGACCTGAGCCGCAACCCAACGGTGGGCAGCACATGGCTTCCAGCTACCCAACCACGCACATCCGGGAATCGAGCTCAAGCGCAAGCAGAGCAGAGTGCCGCGCTGTAATCTGAAAATGAAGCGCGACAAATCACGCGTGACAACATGTTTCAGAAGCTTCAGCTTGTCGCGAACATGCAGAGAATCGCAGACAACTTCCAGCGAGATATAAGGGTTTGATCACGGCATGGTGAAGCATTCCTGGGACCCTCATGCGCGAAAACGGCTACTGTCCTAAATGCTGTCATCGATTGAACGACGTTGGCTCATGTACCAAATACTCGCGTTGCCGGCGTCTCATTGAATCTGGTGATAACTACATTGGTGTAGTGCAGAACCGAATGAGCTTCCAAAGCCCATCTGTGCTTCGACTGCCGACGTGTAACCGCGCCTCGTTATGTACACATGCTCCATGCATGTAACATGTACATATAGGCGGCCCGCAAGGGAGGAAGGCTAGCTAGAATGCGTGTCCGGCACAGCAGCAGCAGCACAACGACACAAGTCTCCCTGATTTCCTGAGCCCACACGCTCCACGTGAGGACAGCACCGCCCCGGTCGATTTGCTAAACATCGGCGTGTCACCAGACATACAAACAGTTCTACAGCATTGGTTGCACAGCCTGAAGCGGACTTAATTTCAGTCGGCTTTGGTGAAGTGGCGTTTGCCCATTCCTGAAACCACATTGCTGCCGGGAGCGCTTTCCTTGCTGAAGCTCAAGGCGGTCTTTGCGCGGTTGGTCTCTCACTTGTGACTTCTATTTTGTCTCACTTGTGACTTCTGAGGCCTTCCCCGAGAGGCGCCTCACTTGTGACTTCTATTTTGTCTCACCTGTGACTTCTCTGACACACGATTTTGCGACACGTCTCGGCAAAAGTGCTCAAAATCACTTGTGACTTCTCTGCTTTGTGACTTGTCGGTCTGAACAATTAGCAACCCCTCTCGGCAAAAGCACCCTCATTTGCCGAGAGGGGTTCATCATATATCTTAAACACAACCCCTCCTTCGGCGATTCCGGTTCAACATAGATATTAAATACACCCCCTCATTTGGCGATTTCGGTTCAACATATATCTTAAACACGCCCCCTCATTTGGCGATTCCGGTTCAACATGTAGCTTAAACACGGCCCCTCATTTGGCTATACCGGTTCATCATACATCTTAAACACGACCCCTCATTTGGCGATTTCGGATCGAGACATCAAACACGGCCCCTCATTCGCGACCGGCAGTTCCGGTTCAACATATATCTTAACCAAACCCCCTCATTTGGCTATACCGGTTCATCATATATCTTAAACACGACCCCTCTTTTGGCGATTTCGGTTCGAGACATTAAACACGGCCCCTCATTTGGCCATGTCGGATCAACCCATAAAACACGGCCCCTCATTGGCGACCTGCGGTTCCGGTTCAACATATATCTTGAACTTGCCCCCTCATTTGGCGATTCCGGTTCAACATATATCTTAAACACCCCCCCCCCCTCATTTGGGGATTCCGGTTCAACCTACATCTTTAACACGGCCCCTCATTTGGCTATACCGGTTCATCATATATCTTAAACACGACCCCTCATTTGGCGGTTTCGGTTCAACATAAATCTTAAACACGCCCCCTATTTTCGATTCCGGTTCAAGACCCCTCATTGGCGACCGGCGGTTCCGGTTCAAGATATATCTTAAACACCCCCCTTCATTTGGCGATTCCGGTTCAACATAAATTTTAAACACACCCCCTCATGTGGCTATACCGGTTCAAGATATATCTTTGACACGCCCCCTCCTTTGGCGATACCGGTTCATCATAAATCTCAAACACGCCCTCTAATTTGGCGATGCCGGTTCAACATATACCTTAACCACGGCCCCTCATTTGGCGATTTCGGTTCAACATATATCTTAAACACGCCCCTTCCTTTGGCGATAGCGGTTCATCATATATCTTAAACACGACCCCTCCTTTGGCGATTTCGGTTCAACACATAAAACATGCTCCCTCATTTGGTGATTCCGGTTCAACATATATTTTAAACACGCCCCCTCCCTTGGCGACCGGCGATACCGGTTCGTCATATATATATATATATCTGAAGCACGACCCCTCCTTTGGCGATTTCGGTTCGAGGCATTAAACACGGCCCCTCATTTGCGACCGGCGGTTCCGGTTCAACGTATACCGTATATCTTAAACACACCCCCTCATTTGGCGTTCAACATATATCTTAAACACGGCCCCTCCTTTGGCGATTCCGGTTCAAGATTTATCTTAAGCACGGCCCCTCATTTGGCGATTCCGGTTCAACATATATCTTACACACGCCCCCTAGNAGATTTATCTTAAGCACGGCCCCTCATTTGGCGATTCCGGTTCAACATATATCTTACACACGCCCCCTAGTTTGGCGATTCCGGTTCAAGGCCCCTCATTGGCGACAGGCGGTTCCGGTCCAACATATATCTTAAACTTGCCCCCTCTTTGCTCGAGCACACAGGCGGACAACGGGACCTCTTGGGTGTGAAGGGAGGGCGGAACGGAGGGAGAGAAGGAGGGAGGACGTCGAAAACTCATGGAAATGCAGGGTTTTTGAAGGCCCCAAAGTGAGAAGTCACA
Source organism: Symbiodinium sp. clade A Y106 (assembly GCA_003297005.1). Classification (NCBI taxonomy): domain Eukaryota; class Dinophyceae; order Suessiales; family Symbiodiniaceae; genus Symbiodinium; species Symbiodinium sp. clade A. The sequence continues at coordinate 60,651 of BGNK01000377.1, read as the reverse complement.
AGTGAGACAGAATAGAAGTCACAAGTGAGACAAAATAGAAGTCACAAGTGAACCCTCTACCTCTTTGCGCAGGCACTGGCAGCTAAAGATCTTGCATGTGCAGTAGCAGCTTTGGTACAGGCTGAGGCGTAACACAAATGCCAAACAGACCCAACTACTAGCGCCTGGCTGCTTGAGCAAGGGTTCACAAAATTGCACCGACAGTTAGCTCGTCCAAAACCTGCCGAACATGACCACCCAGCCGATTCAAGGTCGCCACTCGCGAAACATCCGGTAAACACGGACGGGGCGACACTGCCTGGCGCCAAGTTAACGGGAGAGAGCTTGCGCTTGCGACTGCATCTGGGCACACTTCGCCATGGAGCATCTGCGGGGTTGTTTTCCCGGGGGACCCCGGAGAACAGGAGGAAGTCGCAGTAAAGGAGTAGGGGTCCAGACTCCGAACTCAGGTGCCGACAAAAGAACTCGGCTCGTCAACCCGCACAAAGGAGGATTTCCCTGTTGTGGTTTCCGCGTCAGCTAGTCAATGGACCACCCACCACCTTCGGACCAGGCGGAGCTTTGCATTGTTGCCACCGATGACACAGTCTATATGTATCGCGACAGAGATACGGAAGCCGAGACACCACGCAGTTTTGACAATTGTCTACAAGATGCCGGCATTCCGCACAAAGTTGTCAAGGACATAACTTGTGCGGATGAATTCAATGCTCTTGGATGGGGTCTTCACAGTCAGCCGGATGTGGCAGAGCTTGCAAAGAGCTCAGGGCCGTTCTGGGGCAGAAGAAAGCTACACCGGCCAACCAGCCGAAGCCCACGGGCCATACCACTTTCACCGGGATGCGCTCGGAGACTTCCAAAAAACTTGGGTACAGATTTTCTAAAGCAAAACTGTTTGTCTGCTGCATGGGCAATTTCCTCGGTTTTTGTTCCACAAAAGATGTTGCACAGGTCTCCGAGACAACCACGGTGCTGACGAAATGCCTTCAACAGCTCTCCGACTTTGACGGCAGGCTGGCCAAACCAAGGGGTGTGCAAGCTCGTCGTGGACCCTCAGCACATCAAAGAAAACTCCTTCCAGAAAACCACAGGGGCTCCTGCGACTCCACATCCAAGTCCAGAACAGATGCATTGGCGAGTCGCGGTGGAGCATGGGGGCTGGCTGCCAACTCAGACAGTCTCCCTCGTTTCAGATTTTGCATTGTTGTCCAATCGCAGTTGTCTGTAAATGTGAAACTGGACCGATGACATGTCCGGGCGCATTTGGAAAGATGTTGGCGAGGGAGAATTCCAACAGTTTGAGCAGGCGACTTCAAGCACACAGCGAGCTTCGCGTCGGGAGTGCAGTCGACCTTCCAAGCAAGCAAGGCAGGCCGTCAGCGCTGGTGACATAGGGTATGGTTTATTACTAGTAGTATCCCCAAATAAAACCCAATATATACACTCACCAATATTCAAAAGGAGGCCTATCTACACTCACCAAAACGGTAATACAAACCCTACTTCACATCTTCTGGCCATAGCGAAATTTGACATACAGCACGGAGGTTCAAACAAGCAGTAGTTGGGCAATCACTCATGCAACTGCATGTCTGATTGCAGTCTACATGCCCTCCATTGGACCGCTGCCTCAGCAGTACCCCTTCATCTCCAAATTTGGCAACCCGTCTCACGACTCACATAGTACATAACACTGCGACGCGGGTAGGCACAGTCCCTGATCACAGGTCGATCAAAGCCCGTACGGTTGACTCAGGTTGACTATGCGCCTGCAGGGATAAAAGCATACACAGACTCAGACCAGTGCATGGAGCCGGCGCAGAGCCTGCGCAGAGCCTCTGAGAAGCGACAATGTGAGCCCCTGCAATGAATGCAGAACAAGGTTAAACCCGGAACTCAAAAACCAAACCGCTCTTTTCAAAAGCCTGCGCAATGTCCTTTGCGCGGCTCGCAAGGCCTTCCCCAGCCCCAACCATGGGAGCGTCGCCCCGCGAACGCACAAAGACTGCATTGTCAATCCAGGGTTTCCAGGCCAGTCTCAAGTGCTAACAGCTAGCAGTGCTCTGTTCAACACAACTTCTCTGGTCTTCTGCCATTGCAACAAGGCGCAGATCTGCTGAAATCTGCTTTTTGGCTTGAAGCTCGAGATCGCCTTGTGAGGGCGTAAAGAGTCTATGGGAGACTTTGCTCGCGAGCCCGTCTCCGTGCGATAAAAGACGAGGCAAAACGGTAACACCGAGCGCGCTCGGGGCCCGGGGCTGGCGCTCGGGAAGCGAAAATGGCGGCAATGGCGCAGGGCCATGGCGGCCGCATGCGGCCGCGACGCCCGTCTCACGAAGTCGGAGCTGCGGGCGCTGCGGGCGCGGAGGGCGGGGCGACCTTCGAACAAAGCCATTCTGTGGATGCTGACGTTATAACTTCAACTTCTTAGGTGATGTCTGTCAAACAGGCTCTCCCGCTGTCCACATCCCAAAATCCGCGGGCCTTGGCCGTCGGTGCCTGCTCGAGGCGAGCCGTCACTGCACAAAGATGTCGAGAGAGCCAGTGGCCCCGGGACTCCGGACCTTGCCTTGGGCTGCGGTTTCTGACCCTTGAACTCCCCGGCAAAGTCCCAGAGCGAAGGGGATCCACCGCTCCAAGGAGCGACCTGAGAGACCCCTGCACTGCCACTGCCCTGCTTTCACTCTTTGGCGGGCTGGGATCACGCGCAATCGAGAGCGCACCCCGCACCATGTCCGCATCGTTCACCTCGCAAGCGGGCCAGCTTGCCCGAGTCGTCCCGCTCTTCCCCTCTTCCCCTTCGGCCTTCGGGGCATCCTTCGGGTCTTTTAGCACAGGGCTCATGTTGAACTCGAAGAGCCACACATCTGACGGTCACAGCGGGTCAGCGGGTTCCGCTTGACATCAGCGGCAAGAACCTCCACGGGTGTCCACGATGAAGTCCGCAGAGAAGATCTCAAACTGGACCTTGTTCAGCCGGCCTGCGAGAGCCACGAGCCCGATATCAACCCTAAACCCTCAACATCCCTCAACTCAGCGAAAGCGGAAGCACCCCCGCCGCTCGCCCGGCCTTCGAGCTTGCCGAGACCTACAGCGCGCTCGATGACCTCGCAGCAGCAGAACTCATCGAGTTCATGGAAGGCGCTGTGCCGAGCCGAGAGGCCGAGCCGAGAGGCCGTGAGGTCACAATGTCACACTTCACACTTAGAACTTGCTGTTGAGTGTAGCTTTGCAACCCTGCGCTCGCCACGTCTCGCGCCCAATCCGGCGTGCCTCGGCCACCACGGCCTTGCACTTGGGGTAGGCATCTGCCCAGGCCTGGCAGGTCGGGGAATTGCTCTGGTTTGAGGGCTGGGCTGAGTTGTGTTTGTGAGCTTGGGACTAAAGATGGCCAGAGGCCTTTCCCTTCAGCGGCTATAGTTGCTATATAGCCCTCGGGTTTTCTGTTCATTGGGCCTTGAGGGTCCTTTTGGTGGCCCGGTGGCCTTCCAGCCGCCGATCCGCTCGGTGCGGATGATGGTCACCTCTCAGTCTCAACAGCGACGGGAAGCGAAGTTCAGAAGTGCAGATGCTCCGATGCTTCGTGAAGGCCTGAGTGTCTTTTGACAGATCAGTGGGCGACCACTTGTTCGGAGAGATGGACAGGTAACCATCCTGGACTGAAGAAAAAATGGGGTTGAGGTGCAATTCGATCCCAGTGCCGCCAGTGCCTGCCTGAAATGTGTACAGATGCCACCGGACTCCATCTTCGAAGCCCACAAGCAGCACGTAGAACTAACCAGGTGTGCAAGGTAACCAGCAGCTTTGAGGGCACTTTGGGCACTTTGCTTCAGCCAAAAGCCCAAGAAGCCTGAAACGCCCGCACCTTGATGTGGCACTTGCGGCCATCATCCGTCAAGAGCGGATCCTGACACCGCGCACGCCAGTTACCGAGCCTGGCCGCCAACAGGCGCTCCTTGATGTGGGGTTGAACCACATAGACGCCTTCCGGCCTGCTAGGGAGATGCGCCAGCTTCGGGTGCGGTCGGGCCCGGCCCGACCGGAACTCAGCTGCCGGCTTCACCAAGCTGAAGCATTCGGAAGGCTTGGCTACGACGTGCACGGACGTGCCTTGCACACTTCAACTCCAGAAGCCAAGGCACCGCAGCGATGGCCTCGGTGACTCTACGGCCCATGCCCCAGTTTCTGTCCGCTTCCTTCACGAACCACGGGACATCAGAGGCCTGGAGTTCACACCAGGGGGGCACCAAGCGGTGTCAAGCAACCAAGGACGGACCTCCAAATCTGGTGGCGGGGAGCCTCCAAGAAACTCGCCCTCCAACACAGCCAATGCCCTGTCCTACTGGACCCTCCCCACTCTTCCCGCCTCTCCACGCGCCATTCTCGAGAATGTACCTTCACGTGCCCTGAAACCCTGACCCCCAGCTCAAACAAAAAAACAAACACGTGCGCTGCCGCACGTCTCCGGCATCTTCCCCGGCGCCAGCTCCAAGACCTGCGATGCGGCGATGAGCAGACGGCCCGGCTCGAGCCCGAGAGGGGCCTTGGTCTTCTCCTCCAGCCAGGCCCTGCCTTTGAGGTACCTCTGACCGCAGCGGAGAAAGCTTTGACATTCCTTTCCTGCCATGCATCATGCGGGGCTCACATCGCTATGCGGCTGAAGTGAGACTCGTCGGCAAAGTCCACGAGCTTCTTACCCAGTGGGCAATGATATTCATTACCCTTCTCGTCCTGCTTCGAGCCACACAACCCAACACCGACAGACATATGTTGTGGTGCAAGCATACCATAGAAGCATCTCGGCTTGGACCCTGTAAGCGCTGGCAACGCATGGTAGAATTAATGACACACACTACCGACACTACCCAACCAAACAAGGTCTCTCGAAATTAACTAGTACAGTACTCTCCGCAGCCAGCGGAACACTGACAAATGGTTTTGTCTACAGTCTGATGCAGCGATGCAATTGTGCTGCTGGACTGGCAAAGGTCGCAAGCCATCAAAGCCTCCCGATATCCTACATGCACTGCTCCTGTGCACTGTAGTTACTGTACAACATCGAAAGATGCCACTCAACGTAACACACGACGATGCTAGCCGATGATAGCTTTTCATGGAAGGCTACCCTGGTCCTCAAACCATTTCTGATTGGGATAGACTCGCCAATCTGGTCTTTCCAGCAAGTACTCGCAGAACCTGCTGTCAGAACGATTCCTTCCTTGCTCCCCTCACCGCTGCCGCACCTCTGGCCGTGACCCCCGACCTTGCAGTTCGTGCAGTACCGATACCTGGCAAGAGGGGACGATGCAGGTTCCGTGCCCGTCATGCCCTGGCCCTGGCCTTTGCTGCAGTGGGCGACCATCCGCATCAAGAGGCAGTGCCGCTGCAGGTTGCGAGTCATCCGTGGCTACCATCAGCGATTTGTCATCAATCACCTCTGCAAGCGTGGATCATGAAGGAAACTTCCAGACTTACCCTGACAGCCGCGGTAGTGTGCCTCCTTCATGCAGGTCATTTCCTGCCGACTCTTCTCGATCTCGATGTCAGCTTGTGTCAGGTGCTTGTTCACAATCACCTACTGCAAGAAAATTCGAGAAAAGCACTCTGACCCTCACCCTAAACGAACTGTGATTTGGCGCGCCTGTTCTTGCTGCTTTAGCCTTGCTGCCGTTCGCAAATCGCGCACAGCTGCGCGAACACGTCCTCTACAGCGCGAGCCCAGTCTATCTCACGACATGCCGGACATGACATGACATGTCCTGCAAGCCGCATGACTCTCTGCGCGTCTCCGGCATCAAGAGTGCTGATGCATCGGGCTGCTTCCAGCGATTCCTCCACCTCACTGCCAGCTGAAGGAGGTTCAAAAACGCTTCAGCTTTAGTTAGTTTAGTTCTGTGGTGGCCTCCAGCTCACCGAAAGACAGCTGCGTTTGCCGTACGCGGAGTCGATTGCGGCCGATCTCCGTCAAGACCTCGTTCCGCGTGAAACGTAAGCAGAGCTGGGTGTGGGCCGCCCGAGCTGAGACCTCCCTCTGCTCCGCCAGCGCAGCATGCTGATCCAGCGCATCCTGCAGAGACTGTCCGGAGTCTCTAGAACAGAGCGTTTGGCTGCCAACCTGTATGCTCCAGGATCTCTCGTACCTCCCAGCTATAGGCGTCCCATTGCGGATTGTTGCATGCGCAGAGAGCACTGGACGAAGATGTCCATTGTCGGCACTCCTCTTTGCCTGCACACCACAAAATCCCACCACATCACGAAAAAAAAGCTGCGAGGGTCAGGCTCTCGCCCGGCGGAAGCCCGCGTCTCGTCCTGGAGACGAGACGGAGCTGCCCTCCCGTCCTCCCGTCTTGTCTGACGTGACACCACGTGGTTTCGCAGTCCATCGCCAAGGCTTTCGCCGGCGCCAGCGCGCGGCCTGCGACTTGGGAAACCCGGGGGCCGGGCTTTCAAGCGGCCGACCATCGCGGCGCCGCGGAGGCGCAGCCGCGAAATTCCGCGTGCGCGCCTCGTGGGGCGAAGGGAGGCGGCGCACCTCGGCATGGCGAACGCGGCGGGCGGCGGCACAAAGCCGCAGAGCCACAGAGCCGAGGGCCGAGCCTCCCATGGCTAGGGCCGGGGCTTTAGCCTCGCGGGGCATGCCATGTGTTGGGACAACGCGGGAACGGAACGGCGCGTGTTCTTGCTTTTCTCCAGGGCTCGGGCATTCTGCGGGATGGCGATCCCTGCCATCCAGGACCTGGGCCCCGGACCTGCCCTCAAACGGCAGTCGCATTCTGAGAGCCCACATGCCTCCCAGACACACATTCAGAGAGAGGTCTCCTCGTCCTTGGTCTCTCACTCTCACTGCTGCACGTTTTCCACTCAGCCCAGGGCTAGACCCCAAGCTGGCCGGTGGCCGGTCTTCGGCCACAAAACGAGTTTCAGCTGTCGTACACCCTTTCATACCACACAGCTATCTCAGGGTACACCTGATCGTCATCGTAAACTATAAACTCTCGGAAGGTTCCGCGGCATTTCTCGCGATCTCCGAGTAGGCTATGATAATTTCCGTGGAGGCACTGCCTAACCAAACTGTCAACATTTGGTGCAACCTCATCACAATATAGTACATTTCCCAGAACCGCACGGCAAATCAGCATGCAGCGAAGTCCCCCTGAATTCTCTTTCGAGTACTCGTCGGACTTACTACAGCTTTCTGCCAGGTAGATACCCCTTCCGTAGAGGGTGCCTGCGTTGGATCCTGCTTTATCAACCAAGAAATCGCCCTTGGTAATCAGCTCCGCAGCCTCGTCGTTTGTGCCATGAAAGAGCCAGACTGTGTTGGTCAATGGGTCAGAGCCTTCACTGTGAAGCTCCATTGAGGACGTCTTCAAGTTCTCGATGCTGTTGTTCACCTGACCTATGTGCCTCTGAAAGCACAAATCGCACAAGTCGAAGTCGCACTGCTCGCAGCCTTGGGCCATTGGAGATCTGATCCCAGATTGAAAACATGCCGTTTTTGCCGAGTCTCGGTATCGATTGATGCCTTTTGTCTTGTTCTCCCTCATGCATCCAATGCTCATGCGAGAGTTGTCGCAGCTCCACCCGTTGTCTCTGGTTGTGCCTTGTCACTAGCCCGAAAACGCACGCACTGACCCACACGGACCTACATGCATGAAGCTGCCAGCCAGGGGACCCAGCGGTACGAGCGGATGCCTGCATCACTCAGTTTCCGAAGCGGCAGCTGAAACGTGCTGGCATATTTGGAAGACTTGACCGTGAGCCACCGGAACTCCAAGGCAAGTCACCCTTTTAGGCACAGCTTTGCGCCCGTTCGCAGGAGGTAGCACTTCTCACAGTAGTCGAAGTCACACCGTTCACATCGGAAGCCTTGAGAGAGATGGCAGAAATGACAAGGGATTCGAGGAGTGAGATTCGGCCACTAAGCTTCTGAAGTCTCAGATTGGAACGATTCATGCCCTTCGTCTGACGAAAGCCGGTGATTTTGCTCGCACACCCGGCGTCCTCGTCCCGGCCATCGCAGGCCCAGCCATTATCTTTGCTTGTTCCCAGAGGGCTCAGCTCATGGCCTGACAGAGCACACATTGCGTCTACATGGCCTTAATTCGCTTAATGCGTATTGCGTAGTGACAGAGCCTCAGAGACGCAAAGAGACAGAGAGCGCAGCTACACTTCGCTAGCCCTCAGCTGGGCTCTGGGCCGTTCCTGCAGACGCCTTTGTTCCCAGAAAGCCGCAAAGCGTCGATCTCCTCGCGGATATGCCTCTGCTTCCGCACGAACTCCGTCCAGTTCTGAAGATTCTGAATCCGGTAGGCGTGCATCACTTGCAGCCGGTCGGGCACCTAGCACAAGACTTGCAAGCTTGCAATACATTCTCTCCGCTTCAAGCTCGCCAGGCTTGCCTTGGTGCCTTTGCGGTCACGAGTGTACACCTGCCAGGGAGAAAAGATTCGGCAACGCTGCAGAAAGGTCCGAAAAGCTACTAGTACGACTGTCGCAGAGTCGCGTGCTTGCCGCTGCTTGCCTTTTTGTATGACGCGTCGAAGATTTGCCTGCGGAGCACCACCGCCAGGGCCAAAAATGCGAAGCGACCGAAAGCCTTGATCCAAGATGCTGAATGGAAGCCAGCTCGCTTTCAGTCAGTTCCACTTTGCCGAACTTGTTCAAGACGTTCTCTTCTTCTGGCGCAAGGCCCTTTAGCATCGCGATGTCCTCCATCACCTCCATGTCCCAGTAGCCTGGCTCAGACAAGAACCAAAGAGCACCGGGGGACCGTCGGCCGCGATCCGCGGTTGCGGGCCTGGAATGAGTTCCGGATTGACGGTCATCGGCTTGGCGGCTAGACCGCCAAGCAGAGCCACCGGACGGACTTCGTAGNGCCGAGCCACCGGACGGGCTTCGTAGCACCGGTCGCAAAGGTCGAAGTCACAGGCCTCTAGGCTAGGCCCAGGCGCGGCTAGGCGCGGCTAGGCTCTTTGACTCCCAACAGTCACTATGCATAACGGCCTCGCAGCGAAAGCGGTGGATGCCCTTCGTCTGCCGAAATCCAGTGATGCCGCGTTTGCAGCCAGCCGGCTCACTCCGCCCATCGCAGCCCCAACCATTGTCCCTGCGACATTCAGCACGCGGACGAGCACTCGCAGACGCCAGTTCGAGTTCTTGTGTCAGCTCACGAAACACACGTCTCAAGGTACGTCTCAAGAACCAGCCAGTTGAAGTGTACTCCAGACAGTGAGCCTCAACGGTTTGTACGCGGCACGATCGTAGCACAGTTGGGAAGATGTTCTTTCTGCCTGCTTGGGGACATGTTGCTGAGATCTTTCGATGCAGTTCTACAAGATCGGAGCAGCAAATGGCACCCCTCGTCCAAGGCCAATCCTTTGGTAATGGCTAAAGCAGTTTCCTCTACAAGCTTTGAGTTCACCTGCCGCAACTCAAACACTCACCCATCCGACCTACAAGTATCTGGATTTAGGCTGCACGGATGGGAAAGCATTTTTTGGGGTACGAGAAAGCACGGACGAAAATGTCTGAAGCCTTGCCAAGCCAAGCAATGTCATGGGGTGGCCGCGACTGCAGAGCTTTGCCAGCGGCGTCTCATAACACCGCTCGCACAAGTCGTAATCCTTGACAGGCTTCCCCTCTTTAATTACTGCGATATGCAACCAGAACCATAATCACCAAGATCTATACAAAAAGCAATCACCAAATGTGCCTGAGGAACACACTGTTCACATCGGAAGCGATTCAAAGTTTTGGTACTTTCGAATCCCCGCGCAATGCTCTTGCAGCCTCCTTCGTTCTCTCCATCGCAACGCCAGCCAGGCTTGGTTGAGCTTCTTCTTGGGCTAAAACACTTGAAAACCATGCCTTCTTCAAAAAACGCTAATCATATTTTTGGCGCAACGATATCGACGTCGTATCATAATTGATCATAACTACTAGAAAGCTTACATTGCCAAGCCAAAGACGAAATAATGCCGTTCGAAGTTCAAAGCGTCTCTGGATGTGCCGAGTGGAGACAGAACATGACCATTCGGACAGCGCCTGCTGTTCAGGCGTTCCAGATAGCACTCCTCGCAGAGATCGTAGTCCTTCGGAGAAGCACGATTTTTCAGAGCGAGTATCTGGCTACACTATGTACATCTTGCCGCCACGCCCTTGAAACCCCTTTCAAATCCCGGTGGTCACAGGTCTTGCAGCGGAAGCGCTTCATTCCTGGCGGCCAGGGCTGTTTAAAGCAGCAAGATCGGCAGATCATGGCGTCCAAAACCTCTCCTACTTCCGGCCACACACATTAGGCGTTTTGTCCGGCCTTGTGATTGGTTGAAGCCGGACAGGCCACTGCGGCAGCCGCTAGGGCCCTTGATACCGTCGCAGGCCCAGCCATTGTCCATGGTCAGCCCCAAACTCTCCAGGAAATGATTCTGGAGACACGCCATCCCGTGCCATGCTGGGGATTGCTGGGGCACCTTGGGCCAGCTACTGGCAAAGACCTGCTAGAACCCACACATTTCGGACATCTGCACGCAATGTGCCTTCCTGCTGACGTCATGATCACAGCTTGGGGTGTCGTAGGTTCCTTTCCACGCGGAGTTTGTACTGGATAGAGTTCGGTCTATGCCCCCGTAAAGGGCCAGCGCCACGGCAGCTTAAAAAGCCGGACTACAATGCACCGAAGGCACTCCGAAGTTAGACGGCGCAGTTGCCGGGAAAAGCGGGCTGGAAGTGTCGAGCCCGATGAAGGCTTCGGGTGCCGGTGCTGAAATTCACAACCTCAAACACTGATGATCGACTCCTAGTGCAGCATAGATGTTATGTCGAACCCATATTATATACATGGCTGCTGTGATGAACGACCATCTCAAGGAGTTGCATACGTCCGGATCACGGGACGTACAGTTTCGGTGGCCTGCGTCATTTGGGTAAAGACTGGCCCCATCTCTGTAGTTTGCCAAGATTGTCTTGGAACCTGCTCTGGGTCCGAGTTAGGCCTTCTCGTAACATCAGAGCCAGTGAGCAGTTAGTCGGCCAAGCACCGAAAATTGGAGGATGCAGGATGCTGCCCTCCCGGCATATTCAAAAAAGAGATGACATTGGGTGAAAAGGCGCTAGAGTCTAGCCGCTAGAGGAAAGAGCTGCCTGTGAACATCAGATTGCTTGCGTCACCTTTGCCAGTGAAGTGACGGAGATGAAGCCCGGGCGACTGTGGGCTGGATTGCCGGGTCATCGGGCTGCTGCTGCGATCCAGCCCGCGACGCTGAGAGATCACATGTTTGATTCTGCCCGGCAGGCCCTTCCTGGACTTGGCATCCTGGAGCTGAAGCTCATTACAGGCACAGCATGACACAGCATGGCACAGCATGACGCGGCCCGGCAGGCGGCAGCCCCTCCTTCGAGGCAATGGGCCCCCGGTCCTCTGGAGCAAAGCAGGTGTAGATCGAGGAGCGCGGGCTCCGAGGCGTCTCCTTCAGATCCTGAACGCGGAAGAACCGAAAGCTTCCGATTCCGCTTTTCGAGGTTGCACAGGTGGGGTCCTCTTCCTGATGCCGCGTGATGGGGTGCGTTGCCGCTCGACCTGCCTTCCGCCGAAGCTCGCACAGCTGCGGAGGCGCCAAGTCCTCGAGTACCAAACCATCGATGCTCGGCTTGCGAGGCAGGGGTATCTCGCCGATCTTTCCTTGCATGGCAACCGGCAGCGGCTACCTGCTGCCCCTGCTAGTTCGAGCCGGGCTGTGCGGCTATAGCCGCTCGATTCTAGTGCACACGCCTCTTGCCGAAGCCTCAGCCGCCTCAGCCTTGCAAGCCTGCGAACGTGCCCTGGCCTCTTCATCTGTTTTCGGCTTGCGCTGCAACGGGTGACTTTTCTCTCTCACTCCAGCAGATCGGGGCGGCGACGCAGCAGCTCCACCTCGAAAGGAAGCGCCCTTTCCCAAAAAGAATTTTAAGAGCCGGGAGCCGGCCGCCAGGGACGGGACCAGGGCTCGCAGACCGTAGCGTCGGCCCAGGAACTTGGGGACCGACACCTGCGAAGAGGCAGGAGGTGCCGCGTGCCCCGCGTGCCGCGTGGCGCCTGCCTCCAGGTCGCATGTTTGCAGCAGGAGCAGCAGCTCCAGGAGCTCCTCGTCAAAGGGGTCCTCGGCCGTCCTCCGCTCTCATCGACTCTGAGCTCTCAGGGACTACGTGACTACGTCACTTGCGGTCCAGCTGGAGCAGACGATGGCGTTGTCCGGGCAGAGCGCCAGGGAGACGGGGGAATTGTCCACCAGCAAACACCGATCCATCCGCCGGCCCATCCGCCGGAGATCCTGGCGATGCAATGCCATGGGCACAGGCCTTTCGGCGTTTCGGGCCCTGCTGGATCTGCTGGGCCTTCAGGAAGGCCCCCGAGCGCTCCACGCAGTGCGGCCCTAGAGCGCTCCGAAACATCGCTCCGTCGCTTCCGTCGCTTCCGTCGCTTCTTCTGCTCTGCTCTGCTGGCTGAGCTGCTGTAGAGGCGGGTGGAGATGCACTGGCGACCGGGATCTAGCTGGTCCAGCACCTGACACCGAACGCTTCAGTGGCAATCTGATAATCTGCTTCAACTCACGGCAGCACCTGGTCGGCGTAAGACTTCGAGGAAGCCGTGAACACCACCACCTTTGACAAGACCGGAATGAGGAACGACAAACTCACACGGCCCACACACTGTCTGTCTACTTCTACGGCGTAATTAGTGTTCCTTCTCCCTGTGCTTCCCCTTTTTTTCTCTTCCTTCCTTTCCCTCATTCGCCTCCATCACTCAAGTCTCCACGCGTCATGAAACAACCTGGAGCCTGGAGCCCCGGACTGGCGTGGTCTTCGTCTCGCTTAAGGCCTTGAGCCAGAACTCCAGAGTCCGCGTCGCAAGCATGCGTTGGGTACCGCAATCAACCTATGCCAGTACTTGAACGTAAGGCTTGTAAGGCGCAGGGGCCGCACTCAGACTTGCTAGTCGCGTCTTCGCAGCCGAAGCATTCAAGAATCGTCATCTCCCATTCCCTCTTTCCCCTGCGCTCGGTGACTTCCCAATTTCTAAACTGCACTGATTTGCGGGGTTTAGGGCGACTTACCCGGCAGGCAGCATTCCAGCATGGTCCGTCCAAGCCCACGCTATGATGCGCCCGGTCCGACAACATCACAGACGGACAGACATCTTTGTTATTTTCTGCTTTCTCGAGGGTCCCGGCCTCGAAGAGCCGTGCGGCAGCCTCCAAGAAGAGCCGTGCATGCGGCCGCACGTAGACGTAACCGGTTGCCTGGCATCTTTACGTGAGGAGGCGAGCCCAAGAATGAGAATGGCCTGTCAAGACCCACCTTAGATTCCTCGAACTGCACGGAGAAGTCCGGCCTGTACAGTCTAGGGAGTCTAGGGCCGAGGGCGGGCTCTGTAACAGTCTGAGGAGCGGCGGCCTAAGGTTCTCGAGGGGCTCCAGGCGGCAGTGCGAAAGCGTCTCGTCCAGATCCTCGGCGGGGCGGCGGGGGAGTCAGAACTGCGGCACTGCAGAGGAGCTGCTCCAGGTGCCAAGGTGCCAAGACCACGGTGAGGCGCGGGATCGTCGGGATCGTCGACTCGGACTCGGGCTCCAAGCACTCCTGCCGCTGCCATGCGCCATAGCCGCCATGCGCGCAGAATCAAGAGGAGCTGCCACTGCTTCGAGGTGCAGCGTCTCCGACCGTGGCAGGAGCGCTGGGCCCTGCCACAGGTACAAACAACAAAGCACCTTCTACTACGAGTACCTGCAGCTGCCGTGCCTCGGGAACCGGACCAGGATCTGCGCACTCATACCTCAGAAAACGTTGAGAGCCCCGTGGCCCGTGGCGACAGGTTTGGGAGCGGGCGCAAGGAAGCGCAGGGCAGCACGCAGGCTCTCCTCAGTGCCAACACTCGTCGGAATCGTCCGTCGTTCCTCTTTGGGGCCCCAACATCCAGCTCGGCGAATGCCGGAGGCTCCTCTCTGGGATTTGCCATCGTAACGCCCATCACAGCCCGGGGTCGGGTCGGTCGGGCTGGCCTCCCGCTGAAGGCAACAAGAAGGGTTCCCCGTCTGACGCGGAGCTAAGTCTAAAGCTGGGCTTCGGACCGACCCATCCATGCATCTCTTGGATCCGGAAGAGCTCTACCGGGATGTACCATCGCAGCCGCCATTGAATTACATGCACGAATTCCTGTAACTTTGACCTCGAGACTCCACCAGATTGATGATGCCTCAGTTTGCTGTCCCAACACGCCTCTTCCGCGGCTCTAAAGAATGAGCCTTCTCAACTTCTGGGCCAGTTAGTGTTAAACTCTTTGTGTTCCTCATCTCAGCCCTGTGGACTTGAGGGCAATTGGCCTTTGCGGCAGAGGCAGGTGAAGGAAAAGCCGGCGCCCAACAAGACAAGAACACTGCAACCAACGGATCCTCCATGGGCAATCGCCGCATGTCAAGAAATTCGCACGAAACGTTTTCAAGCCTCGGACCTCGGATCGCTTCGGGCCAAGGCTCCAAGGCTCTTGTCTCCCGGACTCCCGGCTCCGCCCAGAAACCTGAAGAGTCCACGGAATCCACAGAGGCGGTTTGCCAAGTGACGCACATGTTGCCGAAGCTCTCTCTTTCTCGCGCTTTCTCCAGCTAGCCGGCTGGAAAGCTCTGTGGGCCATGCCCGGGTACGTGTGGTCGCTGCAGCCGCAGAGGTTGAAAGTCGAGGATTCGGATTCGGATTCTGTACAATGCGAATTCCACGACAAAACTGCTTTCACATCGAAGCTGTGACTCGATGTCCTTGCGGCCCCCGGCCCGACAAAATTGGAGATTTCAAAAGACTCTACGACTCTACAGTCTACAGCTCGTCCTGGGCTTCGTCCTCTTCACCTGGGCTACCTGAAGTGCCATAGTATTTGGAGACGATGGGAGCACAAAGACCTTCGATCTCCTTCTGCTTCATCTCTATCGCCTCCGCATCTGCTGCTGGGTTGGCATCCAACCAATCTCGGCCATCCCTCAAGGCATCGAAGATGCTCTGCTTCTCCTCTGAGCTCATCTGCTCGCTGAAGCCATGCGAGCCATGCGAGCCATGCCCCATGCCGCCCATGCCCTGGAGTCCATGGAGGTAGCCTTCCAAGGCGATCCTCGCGTCGACGCGCTCCCTCGTCTGCCGGTCCTCACTGCGAGCGCGCGACTCTGCCACACCCTGCGACACTCTGCTAAGTTACTACATTGCTACATCTATGGGAGAGCGGTCCTCGTGCTCGAAGGTCTTGGCGTCCTTGACCATCTTCTGGATCTCTTCCTCCGTCGGTCGGTTCTGGTTCTGGATCGTGATCTGCTGGCTGCGGCCCGTGCCCTTATCCTCGGCGGCGACGCTGAGGATGCCATCGCTGTCGATCTCGAAGGTCACCTCGATCTGAGGCTGTCCCCGCAGCGCTGGGGGGACACGAAGCTCGAACTTGCCAAGCAGACGGTTGTCCTTGGTCATGGCGCGTTCGCCTTCGAATACCTGGATGTCCACTGCTGGCTGGTTGTCCCGGGAGGTCGAGAAGACTTGGGTTTTGCGCGTTGGGATTAAGGTGTTACGATCGATAAGCTTCGTCATGACACCACCCATGGTCTCGATGCCCAAGGTGAGAGGAGCCACGTCCAGCAAGACCACGTTTTCTCGGGTCTCTCCACTCAAAATTCCGGCTTGCACTGCTGCGCCATAAGCCACTGCCTCATCCGGGTTGATGTCGCGGCTCGGCTCCTTCCCGAAGAAATCCCTGATGAGTTCTTGCACCTTGGGGATTCGCGTGGAGCCTCCTACCAAGACGATCTCATCCACCTGACTCTTCTTGAGGCCTGCGTCCTCCAGCACCTTCTTCACGGGCCCCAGGGTCTTTTTGAAGAGGTCCAGGTTCAGCCCCTCGAACTTCGCGCGGGTCAAGGTCTCTGAGAAGTCCACACCTTCGAAAAGAGCTTCAATCTCCAGCTGCGACTGGTGAGTGGAAGTCAGCTGGCGCTTGCTCTTCTCCACCTCCCGGCGAAGTTTCTGAATGGCACGCTTATCCTGGGACATGTCCTTTCCGTGCTTCTGCTGGAAGAGCTTCATGAAGTGCTGCATGACGCGCTGGTCGAAGTCCTCTCCACCGAGGTGAGTGTCGCCACTAGTTGCGATCACTTCGAAGACACCGTTTGCAATGTTCAGGAGAGACACGTCAAAAGTTCCTCCCCCGAGATCGTAGACCAGGATGTTCTTCTCATCACTGTTGTTGTCCAGGCCATAGGCTATCGCAGCGGCCGTTGGTTCATTCACGATCCGCAACACCTGAAGTCCGGCGATTGAACCTGCATCTTTGGTAGCCTGGCGTTGCGCATCATTGAAGTATGCAGGTACAGTCACTACCGCATAGTGAACCTCCTGGCCCAAATAGTTCTCAGCTGTTTCCTTCATCTTTGCCAGGACCATGGACGACACCTCCTCCGGAGGCATGATCTTCTCCGCACCCTTTACCCTCACGCTGATCATCGGCTTCCCGCCCTGCTCCAGTATCTTGAATGGTAGCAGATTCATGTCCTCCTGCACGGTAGAGTCCTTGAAGCGCCTCCCCATCAAACGTTTCACGTCAAACAAGGTTTGTGTGGGATTCACAGCGGCCTGGTTCTTTCCGGCCTCGCCTATGAGCCGCTCTTCATCAGTAAACGCCACATATGAGGGCGTGATGCGATTTCCCTGGTCGTTCGGAAGTATCTCGACTCGGCCCTGCTTGTAGATGCCGACGCAAGAATAAGTGGTCCCAAGATCCACTCCGATCACAGGTCCCAAGATCCTCCCCGTCCCCGGCTCCTTCGAAACAGCCACGCAAGCGAGGCAAGCGAAGACAACGACGACAGCCGTCACTTTCCACTCCATGGCAAGGGTCGAATCCCCGACTGACTGACCAAAACGGCTCTCCAACACAGATCCCGCTTCTTGAACAACTCTTGTGCAGCAAGACACGCACGGCAACCGCGCAACTACGCCCTTTCTGGCGAGACGCCTCCTGCACAACGAGCTCAGTCGCAAGCACCTGGCAAAACGCTGGCGGCATTGGGATTGCAAAGGATTCCATGAAGGTCCTTCCCTCGACAGGGAACCTCTCACAAGCCGACGCCAAAGAAAAGCCCAAATGCTAAAGAAGAGGAGGGTCGCCAGACTGCTCAGTTTGTGGCCTAAAGCATCCTGTTGAATGTCTGCAGCATTCTTGACTGTGGCGGTCAGTGCTACTGCCAGCGTCTGCGATACTCTTGGTGCCATGGTGGCGCTCGTCCTGAAAGCATCATGCAGTTGTCCTTGTATGTCCTTGTCCGGTTGTTTGCATTGCTGCGGCTGCGCGTGGTGTGTCGTCATTGCAGCGCTTAAAGCTGTTTTTATACTAGAAACTTTAAAGAGGCCATGGCCACCTCCTTCCTACAAGCATTTCCGCTCCCCAAACAGCGAAATGTCGTCTCCACCTCTCTCGCTGGAGCCGCAGCTCGGCGTCACGCTTAGCATCGCTTGCGATGGAACCGGCGGCTACTGTCTGGGGGCGATCGGTGTTCGACGTTCGAACCGTTCGCATGTTTTAGGAGTGGCCGGCACGTTGCACAAGTCACACACTATCGCAAACGAGCCACGACTCGGGGGTGGTACTCGCCATACTCAGGCCGCAACATGAGAGCATACTACTGTGGTGCTTTCTTACACAACTTGGCTCACCTTCGCTCAACCACTGTTACTTGTAGGAATGTATTGTCTGCTGATGCATGATTTGAACTTGCTAACACATCTGAAACCAACTGGAGGGATGCGTGGCTGCACTGGACTGCCGGGCATTGTGTATAGCCGCTGCGGGCAGCTGGGGCAGCTGCACGGCATAGCTCTTCAAGCACTTTTCTGTAGGGTGAGACATTCCGTATCTCAGAGATAAGGAGAAACAACACACACGCCACGCACGCTGCGGCGCTCAGAGAGCCGGCCAGTCTCGGCGTGGAATCTCAGCTGCCGTCAGCCGCCCTGTGGCAGAAGGCAGGTGCAGTTGCAAATTTCAGAGAGACACGGGGACAAGCCGCAGGCAGTCATGAGGTAGCTCTGCATAATCTTCCCGATGGCATTAGTCACCTTTCATCGTGCGAGGCTCGGTGCGGAAGACGTTGACTCCCTCGCGCCTCGGGGTGCTGGGTCCGGACGATGAGCCGCAAGAGCCTGCGTCCTGCGTCGTACTGCAAACGGACCTGCAAAGCGGAGCATCATCAGCGCTCTGCAAAAAGGCGCTGCTCGTGCTCCCGAGTCTGGAGCAAGGACAGGGACGGTCATCATCTTCTCGGGCTGCTGCGGCTCAGGCGTTGCCGTGTTCAGCGTGCCTCACGGAAGTTTCGGGCAGTCTCGCAGTCTCGCAGTCTGCGCCGCGGAAGGAGTGCTTGTTTCAAGCCTGCAGCGAAGGCTGCAGTCGGCCCACTCTCGGGGAGGACGAACATGTTGAAGCCCTGCAGTACGTAGTACGTGCGTCGCGGCTGCTCGTGGCGGCCCCCCCTGCTGGGCCTTCTCGAGATAGTTGGCCCACTGGTTCGGCTGAGCTTTGGCCTTCAAGTTTTCAAGCGCGTTCAAGCAGCCGCAGTGCTTAGCACGGAGCATCTTTGCAGAGAGCAGCCTGGCCATCCAGCACCAACTCCCGCGGCCCAGTCAAGCTTTCAAAGAAGGGCCGAAACTGGCCCATCTGCCAGAGAGGCACATAAACTTGAACTTCTGCAAAGCAAGAATACCATGACCCGTGCCTGCACTTGCGCAGGCGTCATGAATTTGGTCACGACGGCGGGCCTGGAAGAAGGAACGTGAGCCATGTTCGCAGCGGAGCTGACAAATGAGACGGGTTGGGGGGGGG